>JAOEHX010048806.1:0-16076 GCA_025448015.1 Bolborhynchus lineola | reverse complement strand
ACAGGAGGTGCTCCAGTCCCCTGATCATCCTTGTGGCCCTCCTCTGGACTTGTTCCAACAGTTCCATGTCCTTTTTAATATAATCCAAAGTAATTCACATGTCTTGAGCAATTAACTTTAACGCAGTGGTCTGTCTATAAGGAAACATCCTTCTGGCAGGGTTTCTTTGGAGTTTATTTAATATAAATTAAAAAACTGTACATTGTGTTTTGATGAATGTTTGATTTATTTGAGAAAATTTATTTCTCCTGGTAATATTTCTGAGTTACCAATTAAACATTATAGCACCATGTTGTGAAATTGTCTTTGATAACCTTGTTTGCAAGAAGCATCATTTCCTTAAACATAAAACCCTCTTCAAACCAAGTACACCATTCATTTTATTTAAATTGGTTCTCTGCTGATTTTGGTGAGATAAGTAGTACTTCAGCAGCACAAGCTGGTAGAACACGGCTTAAAATAAACAGCCTGGAAAGAAGAGTGAAGACAGCTGTCAGTTGTAGAGTTTGGCGGAAACAGTATTCACAGTTTCAAATCTTATCCGTCCTGGATCCCATATGCGGCATGTGACAAGAAACTTTAGTTACCGCATTTTTTGTGATCAATTTTAACTCTTGGTCAAGTTCCTGGAAACAGGAAAAGTTTTGTCATGCACAGGTCTTACATAGATTAGTAGACTGTAAGAGACTTACAGACTGTCTCTTATACAGAACACAAGTCTCTGTGTGTTCTGTATAATTCTCACCTAAGGAACTGTCATCTTTAAGGAGCCACTATTAACTACACATTATTTGCAAGTGATTATCTGTGATTTGAACAAGAAGAATGGAAGGAGAGGGAGAGAAATTAATCTTAGCTACAGGGAAGTAGTTATGTGTGAAGTTGTAACCGCTGCTTTCTGTTCTCCAGCAACTGCCCTTTTTGTCTGTGTGCTAGGTCCTGTGATGGGTTTTGTAATGAAAATTATGTCCCATGAACATCATGACAAAATACCCTATGCAACTTTCTTTTTTCTTTTTCCTTCCTAAATTCAAATCACTTCATTAATGTGATGTGCACTTAAAGTCCTCTGTGGATAAGTTTGCTGATCATCATATGCAACTGTAAGCAAATAACCAGTCTTCCTAATGGAATTGCACTACAATGTAGCTGAGGTAGCTATCTAATGGACTTCCTGTTGTAGACTTCGACAAGGAGGGGAAATTGGCAAAGGCAAGAAAAGGAAGAGTACTGGTTTTTATTCTTATATCAAACATGCCAGATTTATCAGTGTTCCAAATAATAAGTATCAGCCAGCAGTAGTCTGGAAATAGAAATAATTAAGCTTCAATTACCTAGACTAATTTTCAAGTCCTGTATGGCTGGGCAGAAGACTGAGATCTCCAAAAGTTTTGGTGAGTCTGAGTTCAATTAACTTCAGTGAGAGTTAGGTGCTCAAGTGTAAGGGCTGCACCTTAGATTCATCTTACTTCCTCAATCTTCATTTTCTTGTTAGTGGACTTTCTAAAGTGTAGCCTGGTGTCTGGGACTACCTGCATGTCATTCTTCTCTTGTTGCCTGATATGGTGCCATGTTTGATCTGTAACTTGTAGGTCATTCTTTCACCCCAAGCTGTAAGTCAGATTTGGTTTTATGCTTTATGACAGGATCTGCACAACTTCTGGGCACCAATACAAATACTATGAATATAAAGTAGTATTGGTCCTGCAGAGGAATATATTTCCAACTCTGTGTGCAGTCAGTCATCTCTAAGAATGACATGTTAGTAAATTACATTGAAGTTCTCTGCTCCTTTAAGCCAGTTTTTAATGAAGAGCTTGGACAAGCTTCTTGGGCCTTCCCTCAGTGCTCCTGCCTCTAAAATATGAAACTGTCAGTTCACAAAGCAAGTAACACATAACTCACCTGAGTAATGATTTTTATAGTTGTGATGTGCTGGAGTATCCATGTACATACATGACAGGGCAATTAACAAAATATATTTTGGTGGTAACAGAACAACAGGGATAAAATATGGAAATAAAAGGAAAACATTTTGAATCAAATTAGTAAATAAAAAATACAAAGCAAAATAAAACACAAAGTAAATGAGGTTGCTGTAGAAGTGCAAGATTATGTGAGTGAGAATGCCATACGGAGCACTGGATTGCAAGCAGCCAAATTCCCATCTGATGTGAGCTCTGTGGAAACTTGTAAGGAAATGAATAGCATAGGACAGACATTGAAGAATAGCAAAGGCATAGGAGATGTCATGAAACCTTCGAACAGGTCTGAAGGGCTAGAACTAGGAAGAAAACTAGGTTTCTCTTCTGTTAAAAATCTAAGAAGTGTCAGGGTTTATGGTATCTTCATACATTTCTCGTAGACTTATTTAAATAGATTATGAACTCAAACATTAATGCATTGACTGTACTCCCAACATGTTTTGTTAAGAGGTGAGTGCTAGCTGAGCTATGTTTTAATTGTTGTATTGTTTCGTGAATAGGCAGAGAGGAGAAAGAAATTTATCTGAAATAACCAAACCAAAAAACACAGGCAGCCTAGTATCAGTCAGAAATTACCTTTGCCTGTAACTATACAAATGCTAAAAATAATGGCAAGAAGAGTCCTTCTTACTAAATATTTCCTTCTCTCTGTATTGTGTCCTAAGCATCTATACTAAGTGAAAATAGTGGCCAGATCTTGGTTACGCTTTTTGCTCCCCTAACAGTAATGGACATTAAATTGGTGTTTGAGTATTTCCCTGACTTGAAGATTCTTTGGCCAGCAAACTCAGATGTTCCTGATAAGGGACAAAGAAGAGACAGCTGTTCCAGAGAAAGCAGATTTTGTGGGCAGGAAAACGAGATAAATTGGGCGATCTTTGTACAAGCAGGAAGTCCCTGCATGTTATTTTCTATAACATTGTTTAGACTTGCCCAGTCCTGTATCAGTCCAGAATCACTGGAATAGAGAGGATGGAGTAACATACTGATGCGGTCTATGCCATCTCCAGATATGCTACATACTGTGAATGTGGCTGAGAAAGGTACGCTTTTTTCCTCCCCTCTCCTTTCCAGATAAACTCTTCTTGACAAGGTAGCACTGGAATCCACAGTCCTCTCTCTTTCCTTTGCTTAATGACTGGGCCTGTATGAATGCAGAATCACACATATGCAAATCAAGATTGTAATGCTGAACAGCTCTGTACTCTTTCATTGCTTTTCATATAAACACAGTTCCTACACATGCAAACCAAATGCATGTCTGTGCAGTGTTAGCCCACATTGTTGGGATTTAAGTTACCTTTGAGAAAACTGTATCCCTGAGCAAGAACAGTTAATTTTCTCTTAACAAGTACCCTGAGAGAACATTATGTAATGATCTGCACTGACATGTTTGGATGGTTTCTTTACATTGGCTGATTGTTCTTACAGCTCATTTCCTCCCTCCCTTTCTAATAATTTAATCCATTTGCTTGTAAAAAGCCCATCAGTTTTGCACTGAATGTATTGTCTGTATCACATCTATGGATTTGTTCATCTAAGGCATTTTACAGAAGCCTTAATTCGTTCCTTTCTACTGTTGCAGCAGTGAATAATGTAGTTAGACAACCAGTTATTTCAAACTGCATATAGCACTCCTTGAGTGGTGTTCAGAGAAATGGAAAAACGAGAGAGTTTCATATAAAAGTCTATGTAGTATGCTTTTCACCTGGGCAGAAGAAATAAGGTAAACCTACGTAGGGAAAAATAGAGAGAAGGCGTAGGAAAAGAAATTTGCACTATTTTCCTATGACTAAACCTTAGTCATCTTTAGCTGTTGTTCTAAGAAGTCTGTAAGCACCACAGTGTATTAAGATCACTGGCTTGGGTATCCAACAAAATTCAGAGGCACCTCTTTTTAATGCAGAAATGGGAATGTGCATTCAAAATTATTTCAAAATGCTGAATAAGTTTCTGTGACATTCATGATGCATAATATTGAGCAGGTGATGGAGGAAAGTATAATTTTAAATAATGTGACTATACACTTATAATGAGAAAGTTTGAGATTTTTAAAATGACTTATTTATTTAGTAAGATCTGGGATCCACAGCAGGATATTTTAACTTCAAGACACCACTTCGATTAGTACATTTTCCAAGCCCAGATCACACATGCTTATTCTCAGCTGGTACTCCTGCTAATTTAAACTTACTAACAGTAAGACAGAGCTCATTACTACTTAGAGTACTCCTTGCAGTGGTGTTCCTTGGGGATAGAAACATAGAAGTTGCCGTGATTGCTATGCGTTGTGGTCCATCTAATTGTTACTCAGTCTTTAAGAGAAAGAAAAGTTAACTTTGAGAAGATGTTATGAGAGAACCACTTTAGAAAGTTGTTGGTTTGGTTTTTTTTTTTTTTTCTGATGCCTAAGAGTTTGCTGGCAAAAATTGGAGTTAATGTATTTAAATTCTGGGTTTGAATATCTTGGCCGCTGATGTCTTATGGGTTTAGATATAGCCTTAAAATAATTCAACCTATGTGTATTAAAACCCCAAGATAAAAAATACTGTGCCAGTTATGATAAATTATATGGAATAATTATACTTGGTCTTGTAAATATCAGTGGACTTTATTGATAAGATTGTCATTGATTTACTTCAGAATTCTCACATAACTGAGAAGATAGAACAGGATTAGTTGGTAACAACAAGCTGATAATGAAATGTTTTGCTGAGCATCGAGCAAAGCTTAGCTACTAAAGTATCAGTGAAAAAATATCAGAACATGATGTCATCCCCCTTTATGCCCTATATATAACAAACTTGTCTGAAATAGGAACACAAGCAGGTGATCCAGATTAAGGAGTTTAACCTAAAGTATTTCTGTATTTTGAAAATGTAAAGAGTAACTATACTGATACCAGACATCCCATATAGTTGTCCCATATAGGAAGATGGAGCCTTCTAATTTTCAGAAGTATCAGCAGAAGACAGACTTATTTTGGTCTTGGTCTATGTCTCAAGTTGAATTAAAATGCCTGTGTTTTTCTGAAAGTGGGAGGTCTGTACTAAAGTGTATATTCCAGTCACATGGATATTCATCTCTGTTAAGTAAAAACCAAACTGGTACATACTTAAAGTGTTGAAAAGTGGAGATAGATCTTTGAATGTAAAGTGTAAGCAAAAATTTTACTTATTCTGTCTCACTGATGATACTGCCAAGGATGAAGGTAGTTCTTGTTGGAAACTGGGAGGATGCACATTTGCAAACCAGTCAAATGGCGTATGTTGTAACGTGGCTGGGAAAGATGGACTATGTGTAGTTTAATATTTAAGAGGTGCTAGTTCACAGAATCAGACAAAGCATTTGAGTTCTCCTGATTTTGCTGGAAAAAAAGACATCTGTAGCAGTTGCGTAAATGTTTCTCTTTCTCTAGCAGAAAAAGGTTATTGAGAGAACTTTCCTGTTTATAACATCTATAAATATGAGATGGGTTGTTTGGATTTGCCATAGAAGTTTATTAGATAATGACTAGCAGAAGAACACTGTTCTCTTTTCATCAGTCCTGCAGGGTAGTTTTGGACTTTTAAATGCCAGCTCTGGGGAGATGTGATGATTGCCTTGTGACCTGAGTGATTTCAAAGCAGGCAGCAATCTGTATCTTTCAGCTGCACACTGCTCTGCAACGTGACTCTTTTACAGACCTTTTTATTTCATTTTGTTTCACTGGTTCCAAGGTGGCCAGTGCATTCAGAAAGGTTTTATATCATGTTAATTACTAAAAAGTATTTGACAAAGCTGTGTTCTTTCCCAGGGTGAAAGTGTGAAGTGCAGAAATATAAAATCAATAGCGTCAAGCCTTGTGCAGTTCAGACTTTGAGATATAAAGTGACTAGTGACAGGATAGACAAGAGTCTTCTTCCTTTTATAAGCAAACTAAAGCCATCTCTGTATTCTGCTTGAATAAAAGTTCAAGAGAAAGGGAACTACATTCAATGCTATTCTTGACAGTGTTTTAACACCTGGTGACTTGGCCTGCAAACAGGTATGTGCAGGAAACAGCAGCAGCCCAGCAAGGGAAGTAAACAGCTTAAGTGATGGTCTGTTCCATCCCTGATTCTTGCTGGTGATGCCTCCCTCCTGTATGATTTATCCCATAATTCAGTTTATGCATTGCATGGGGACAGAGCATGTTGCACCCGGAATTGACTTCTTGGAAAATCTCTTTTCTTAGTGCTTACGCTTCTGCAATATGAAGACATCTGCAAGGAAGGTGTCTCTCTTGTACTGTATCAGGCTTAAATATTTAGTTGAAACATATTTTTCACTGATTATTCCAGGATTATGTTCTTTTTAGGGTAAGGGATATGCCTCCTGAGGCAATTAAAAAAGAGCTGTGCAGTGATGAAACACTGCTTTAATTCAGAAGGCTTGTGATGTAACAGCTAAGAGAGGAAGTCTGTCTCAAGACTTCCATGATATCGCGCATGTCTTTTTCTACTCTGGGGCCTGCCTCTGGGGTGATTCGGATTAGGCATCAGGCAGAAGTTCTTCCCTGTGAGGGTGGTGAGGCGCTGGCACAGGTTGCCCAGAGATGTTGTGGCTGCCCCATCCCTGGCTGTGCTCATGGCCAGGTTGGATGGGGCTTGGAGCAACCTGCTCTAGTGGGAGGTGTCGCAGCCCCTGGCAGGGGGACTGGAAGCAGGTGAAGAGAGAGCCTCTGCCCTCCTTGCAGCTACCCTTGAAGGACTGGAAACTGGGAAAAGGAATCACTTCTCCTTCATATTCTTCTTTTTTGGTTTTCTTGTTTAGGTTTATTTGGTGTGGGGGATATTTTTTGTTTTATTTTCTTCTTTGGGGAGCTGGGTTATTCTGTGTTTTTTCTGGGGTTTCTTTTTTTTGTTTGTCCATTTTGTTTTGGTTTTTTTCTTGCGTTCTCTAAGAATGGTCAGGAAGATCATTCAAGTATTGTTTTGGTTGAAGGACCTTCAGAAGCACTGCAAGAATTTGTTCACAGGGATACTCTGTCCCATCTGTTGCCAGCAGCCACTGTGGGTTTTTTTCTCATGATTTCATGCTGGTATTATGTACCAGTTATCCAGGCAAATGTGAAGAATCTTGAGCTATATTTAATGCAAAAGAGAAATATCCTTCATGAACTCAGAGATGACCATATTTGGCCACATAACTGTGATGTTTTGTGAACAGTGAGAAAAGTTTGGTTGAATGGAGTGTTAGAGTTTAAATAAAAATATCAGCATTTCTGATGATTGTTTAAATATATTTAACCATGTGGCTCATCTCCAGTTTTCCATGCTGCTCAAAGATAAATTGTGACATTATTTCATGTAATAAGAAAAGAAAAATTTCAATAGAACAATTGACTTCTGTATTTTCTCATTGAATTCTTTGCGTTTTTTTTCCTTTGTCACTACAATAAATTGACTGTGAGTATATGTTTATCCGCCACTGGTTTTGTTCTTTTTCCTTTTTAAATATTTTTGCCCTGTTGCTGTATTTTGCATCTATCCTAGCACTTTGTTTGTCTGCCTCTTCCTGTTTCCATCTTACATAAAGCATAGGTAGGTTAGTTTTCATTAAAGCACATGGGGGACCTGGGATGTAAGGTCTCTTTTAAAAAATCAGCAGGGAAAGACAGGGTCATATCTAATTCTAACAGGCTTTTTAGGTGATCTATTTAATTACTGAAACAAAAATAAAATAAACTTTTATTTAGACTTTCCCCTGGATGTTCTTGTCTCTTTCTTTAATAATCATTGTTCATCCCTCTTTGTTTCCTTTAATGTCTTAAAACTTAAGACCTACTGTATAGGATTTTTGTTTTATTTTTTTATTTTATTTTCTTCTGCAGGCAATGGTATATTCATAGAGCAATTTTCTTGCGGAAGCAGTTAGGCATGCACTTAAATCAGTCTGTTTTCAGAAAAGCACATACGTTCTTGTCCTCTTGATCCTAGTGGATCTTATGCATTATGATCACTCTTCTGTTGCAGTCTTCCTGCTTTTGTCTTACAAGCTTCAGACACCAGAAACTGTCTGATGATGTTGTTGATCTTTAGTTTCAGTACATCTGCGCTATTCATGCAACCAGAAGGTCTGACCTGCATGTCAAGTGCTGGATTCTAAATTACTTATTTGCCACATAGGAGTGTTGGTACCATTAGGCTTTCCCAGCAGTACTATTCTTTACATGTAATTTCAAGCTTTAATATCATTGCTTAATTAAATATTTATCAGATGCCAACCCAAACTATTGTGAAGAACTTCTGTAATTAATTTTTAAAACTGATGAATTCATCTACTTGCAAATAGTGTAAAGAAATTGTTTATTTTTCATGACTTAACATATTTTTATTATGAACAGGTCAAGGGAATGCAGAGGATGTTGTTCTTCAGTGCAGTCAGATTACATTATTGCCACACTGGGTTTTGCTAGAACTTGGTAGGGTTGTTTCGGTGGGTTGGTGTTTTGTTGTTTGCTTGGTGTCTCCTGTTGCTTGTTTGTTTGGTTTTTATTTCATTGGTTGAGTTTTTTTCTAATCTTATTACAGAGTCATTGTTACTTGTGAGGGTGATCTGGTTAGGTAACACAAAACTATTACTGCTGTAACGGCCAATATTTTAAAAGGGCACTGTCTGCAAAAGCACATAAGTTGTTTTCTGGTTGCTATCAAACGACAGGAAATCCTGATTTAAAAGGAATGGTATATTTTTATCAAAATGAAATTAAGCACAGCACCTCCATTTAATGGAGAGAAGAATCACTGCAGCGAGTAGTCTGCTGCTGCTTCAGTTACACATTTAACACTAAATCTACAGAACATCAACGGGAATAGTGAAGCCATATGAAAGGACGAAAACCATTTAGAAATATGCGCAGCAAAAAAAGTTGGATTTGGAAAACTGCTAGGTTACATCCACACCTGTAAGAGTTTTACTTAGTACAGCTTCAGAAAATTGCTTTTCAATGCAAATATTTGTTAGAAAGGAAAATCCTGAGACCCAGCAGGATTGTGGGTGGTCTGTGAGTAGGAGAAATACTAGACATGAATTTACAATGGAATATACTGATGGGGAAAAATGTGACTGTTCCTGCATCATCAGCCCATCCTGGGAATAAGGCAATTGATGCAATGATTGAATTGAACTGAATAACTGAATATATACTTTGCTTGGTTCTGGACACCATTTCTGTGTTATATTGTCAAACTTGAGTGAGCCAAAGGAAAGAATGTATTTGTAGTAGGTGGCTGGAGGGGACCAGCTTGTAACAGAAATGAACATTTGCTTAAGTGTTATTTATCTTAATTAAGAAATAAAATAAGGACAGAAATACAACACTGATGTTCTCTTAGTTTCACATTCATGTCTCTGGAAACAGTAAAAGGGCTGTGATTCTGCTGTTTTCCACATAGATTATCAGAATTAGTGTTGCCTGAGAGAAATACACACGTTCAGGAGAATATTTCATGTTTCTTTCTGCCTATGAAACATCACACCTATGGGAAGGAAATGCTTGTTAAGAGTTGTACATCTTTGGTCTGCTGGCAGTTACCGCATCCTTTGTAATGCAGCTGAGGCCTGCATTGTGCAGGGAAGTTCCTTGAGGAGGAGTTAATGTGCAATACCAATGGCATGATTAAAAAATAGATCCTGCACTTTTGCAGACATATAAATAAGCTGTGCCTTTCTGCAGAGTCTTAAAAGTTATTAAAAGGCAGTGTAAGGAGTAGAAGCAAGAAAAGATTTATATCCAGGTGGCATAGGCTGACACGAAGCAAATGGATCAAGGACATTGAAAGCCTGAGCAACTCAAGGGAGGAGTGAGCCTCCCTATATATTGGCTGCAAATAGCCAAGCTTGCTTTGTTTTCCAGGCCATTTAATTTAATGAATAATGACTTTTTTACGCATAATCATGACTGATGGCATACCTCTTTGTCTTGGTTGAGACCAGATGTTATTCTTACTGCAACCTTGCAGAGGTTCCCTCTTACTTTAGTTTACTTCCTAACTAATAGTCAAGTCATTTTTGCAGTTAATTAGGCCTCTAAATATTGCAGTATAATATGCAAGAGCCTCTGCTGTGGCTTTGTTTCAGTGCTATGAAAAAAATATGTAAAAGGAACACTGGGAAACTTAAAGATGGCAGAGCGTGGTTCTGTGCTTCATATCAGTGACCTTTCTTTCAAAGATCAGCGAAGATGAGTGGCATAGTATATTCCCTGATTTCTGCCATATGGGGCAGGACCTGAATAGCTACATTTATACAAATCTGGAGACCTCTCTTCTGCTGATTGTGTCTGAGAGTTGGATTCCACATGCCAAAAGGCTGTTTCCTGTCTAGCATGGTGAGAGCTTGGAAAAGCATGCTTTTTTCAGGAGATCCTGAAAAAATGTGATCCTATTTCAGAAGTAGGGCTCTCTTTGCAGCTATGGGCATGAAAGTCAAAAGCTCCAGTAATTCAGCTTTTGTTTGATGTTGCTTGTATTTTAGATCTGCCTCTTTGCCATTTACAAAATGATACAAAGTATTCCTGTCAAAGATAGGAGGAGAGTGGACTGGAGACGTTGAAATTGCTTCAGAAGACAGGTTTTGGACATAAATTTTTTGTCTTTTCACTGAGTTAAAACAGATCCATGTTTCTTCGCGGGGCTTCACCTCAAACTGCCCCAACTAGCCTCTTAGCACACCAGATGAGCAACAGTGACTGTTTCCGTCTCTTGTGTCCCCTAGAAGGATTGATTTCTACAGCAGCCTCATCTGTGAACACTGTCCTCTGCTGTCACCAGCCAATATATATATGTGCAGTATATATATCCAGTTAACCTGGACTACTAACTCATAACAGCTAATCTGCATTTAGCTTGATATTGCTGCTCTTATTTGAGAGCTAGAGAGGTTGTGTGCCTGAATGCTTGTCTTAATTATTTTTTTTCCCACAACTGTCAACATGGGTTACTTATGCCGTCATTCTCTAAAAGCATTATTGATATTTTACTTTAGACATTGATATGACAAAGGACAAAGATACTGCTGTATTTACTAGGCAGTCCAGTCTATCTTAAGTATTCATGCCTCCTATAGAAAAGGTCATAACCTCTGAGCTTGAGAGTTTCAGGAGAAATCATCACTTGGAAAAATTAAGCATGTTGTCAAAAACGTGTTTGGGTTTTTTAAGGCAATCTCTGCTTCTAGTAGACTTGCCACTTTCTGAAGAACAATATTGAAAATGCTCAGGTTTTAGCTGAAATGTATTTCTAATCAGTGTCTTTAGTTCTTACTGCAATTTCAAATATGCACTTGTAGTTATGCTTTAAAATGTCAGCTTTGTTTTAAAGGAGAATCTTCTGTATTTCATTTAGAATGAAATACAATAATGTAATGTTCTTAGATCAACCAACTGAGATCACTTACAAAACTCCAACTTCTTAGTGCAATCATTACATGTGCCTATTTTTTATCTTGCTATTTGTTGGGGAATTTAGATTTTCTATTTTAAAAATCTATTTGGAAATAATTTTTAGGACTGTTTTGCTTGAAACTTATTCTGTTTGTTTCTTTTTAGCCCAAGGTCAGCAGCATAAATCTTCCTTTGGTAAAGTTTTGGTGTACTTCATGTGCTTCTGGAGAAGAGAAGGCTGCGTGGAGACCTCATAGCAGCCTTCCAGTATCTGAAGGGGGCCTATAAGGATTCTGGGGAGGGACTCTTCATTAGAGACTGTACTGACAGGACAAGGGGTAATGGGTTCAAACTTAAATAGGGAAAGTTTCGATTGGATATAAGGAGGAAGTTCTTTACTGTGAGGGTGGTGAGGCACTGGAATGGGTTACCCAAGGAAGTTGTGAATGCTCCATCACTGGTGGTGTTCAAGGCCGGATTGGACAGAGCCTTGGGTGACATGGTTTAGTGTGAGGTGTCCCTGTCCATGGCAGAGGGGTTAGAACTAGGTGATCTTAAGGTCCTTTCCAACCCTAACTACTTTGATTCTGTGTTTCATGTAGGTTAATGAGGTCACAACCTGGAATCTTAAATAACTTTTTTTCCCTCTTTTTTTCTTTTTTGAGTATTTTTTAAATTTTCTTATATGAGGCATTTTGAAACATTTTCTCATTTTTTTCTGGATTGTCTGGATCTGACTTAATCTTGCATTAAAGTGGGCTTGTACAAAGAAGACCTGACACATAGTATGAAACATTACAGGAAAAATGTCAAGAAGCTTTAGTGTTCCGCATCATTTTGGAAGACTTAAAAATAAAAGAGAAAAGAATGTTTCTTACAGCTTCTTGCCTTGATCTAGTTTTGTTCCCGTAAACATCCGTGGTAGAATTCCCATGGTTTTCAGAGCAGCCAACATCAAGGGCTATGATTGTGTGGAAAGGGGTTTCCAAAAGCACTGCATAACACAAATTTATCAGCGAAGTGCCCAGTACACCTGAGGGAAGTGGTCATGGCTTAAATGTTTTTTTTAAAACAAGCAAACAAAACCAGTGATCTCTATCTTTCATTCAGTTTTTCAAATCAGTGACTGTTGTAACTTCTACTGAGCAGTTGTGAGAGGTTTAGGGCATATCTTAGACATATCTTGTGCAGAAGTTTTAGATGTTGTCACCCATAGCTTCCTACCTGGTGGCAGACTTGTTGAGAGTTCTTAGTAAACCTCTGCAGCACAGTCTCATTTGCAGTGCACTTTCTTTACTCAAAGCCAGTGTCACTGGCATTTTCAGTTTAGATGCTTAAAACCAGATCTTTGCATGGGAGTTTCAGCTATAAGTGTGCATTCTCCTCTACTGCTGTGTGGTAGGGCAGGCAGCACAGTAGAAAAAAAGAACTGGAAAGACTGAAATCTCACACCACTGAAGCAAGATTAACATCTGCTAATACTTTTGGGATGAGTTCTGGCAGAGCTGGCTTATTTACTGTATTGTAGATGAGAATATTGACAGTGCATAACACTGCAGCTGATCACACAATTGGTGCCATGTTGTGTTTGAAGTATGCATTGACATGGTTATTAATTGGGCTTGTCCAGTTTTTTTCAAGTGATTATAAACAGGATTGAGAGATTATAAACAGGATTGAAATTATGCATGGTTCACACCGTTGATTAATGTAGTCATGACTGTTACTTCAGTGTACCTTTTATGTTTCTTCATCCCTTGCACACATTTTCCAGATAGAAATACTTGCACATGCAAAAAAAAAATCATTTATAGGTCTGAGAAATCTCATTCTGTAAAGTGCCATTGTGGTACAGGCCTGGTCCACGTGAGGATGCAGAATGAGAAATGTTGTTGGTCCCGTTTCAAACAATGCTCAACCTGTGTTTTTTCCTACTGTTGTTTCATGTCCTGTAATTTCAACCTACTACCAACTTCAGAGGCTTACACTACAGTTCAAAGTTTAATTATACCCATCTGAATAAAAGTGCCGATGAATCAGTTCTTCACCAGGCTGAAAATTAAAATAGCTCAGAATATTTGCTGCATTTACAGATGTGGAAGATTCTGTGGTTGCCCAGCAACCAGGGAAGTAAAAGCAAACAGGGAATGCTGCTCTTCACTGGTGGTGGGGAGCATCAGTGCTTCATCGTGACTAACAGTAGACTGAAGTGGAAGGCCACCTCTATTAAACTAGGCTTCTGATCAGATGAACACGTCCACCTCCTTCTGGATTTACCTGTCTTCACTGAAGGCAATCATCATTAGCTAAAAGGTCATTTGACCATAGAAGCTCTTGTAAAAATTGCTAGTTGTGTAGCCATCCTTTCTAAGTAGAGTACATGGAAGGGGAGTCACATCTGTGGGAAGTTCATTGGATTCTGAGCACTGCCAGTGGTCTAAACTTTTAACTGGGCTACACCCATGCTCACTGTTGTCACATAGCCACCTATCAGGGTGATGAATGGTTCGTCACAAATACTAAACCTGGACCTGCCTAGCTGTGACTAAAGCTCAGTTCTTTTGTCCTTCCCTCCATGGATTGCAGACCATTATAATCTTCCCCCTTGCAGCAACTATTCATGTTTTGATAGATGGTTAACTTTGTCATCTCTGTTTCCTCACCATGCTTTTTCATCCCTTTGACTTCTCTTTGTAGCTCTCTGTTGCTAGACTGCTATTACTCTCAGTGTTTTCTTCTGGCTTTCTTATTGACAGCTAGTCCAGCTATGACCTTACCTGTGCTGAATGTGTGCAGCTCATTTCACAACTACTGCAGTGAATTCCTTCCACATGCTTTCACAGTCTGGATAAAACTAATAGAGAATCTTGCAGGCTCAGTATTTTCTGTGTTTTATAAACTGAAGTGCATAATCTCACTCTTAACTTTTTTAATTGTCAAAGCCTCAAATTGTATAGAACTTTCTAGAGTTTCAGATCATGTAGTTTTTTCTTTTTCTACTAACATTTGGTTTAAAGTTTATGTCTAAGGTACAAAATACAATTCCAGGGCTTCATTAATATCCACAGCACAGAAATGGCACAGACAAAGACTAAAGTAAATGGTTTGAGCAGTATTTGTAGCTGCTATTGTTAATGCTGTACCCTGCACTTCTGCATGTCAGGGAAGCTGATGATTTGCAGCTCTCCAGCAAGATCTGCAGGTGAAAACTTTGGGGCTTGTGCTTCCATGTATCTTGAATGCTTTTGGAAATGTTCATTGAGACGTCTGAGTATGAGCTCAGCAGCCTCTCGGAGGGCTCTTTGAGAGATCTGTTCTGCCTGTATTTCAGAAGTTAACCGTAACACCCAGAAGATTGAAAATCAAGATTACTTTCCTTTCTCAAGGCTGCGCTGTTTTGTTGTGATGGGACTAAATCTTGTGAAGTTAAAAAATAAAAAACTTAGCTCCTGATGCTGCAGTAATTATACACATGCTTAATTTTACGTACAGGAGCAGTTTGTGGAAGACTTTGGGAATAACTATGTGAGTAACATTTCAGTAGTGTCTGGTTTGCTCACAGGGTTTGGTTATTGGTCTCTCTTCAGTTTCCTTCATTAGAGATGTTTAGATAGAATTAGAACAGTGCAATTGTTCAGATGATTTAAGACTTTGAAAAAAAATAGATCAGTCTTTTTTTTTTTTAGATTGAGGTAATAAAAAGAGAAAAATGAAGCTGGCTAGGTGCAATCAGTGTTCTTTGTCTTTTTCAGTCATTTCCCAACTCTATCGCCTTTTTGTTTTCTCTTCAGTTCCCTGAGGCTATCTTTTTTCTTGTCAACCCATTCCCCACTTGCTGTATTATTTCTTATCTTCATTTACTGGCTGATGCAGCATTGCCAGCTCCTTTGATTTACTTAAACAAACTGTACTGCAAAAGCAGTACCTGTCCTCTGCAGCTTTGATAGGAAAGTGTGGGACCTGTCCAAGGCCCAGTTGTCCTTCAGCATCAAGGGTAGAAAATATTTTAAGGACATGCTGCTCAGCAGCTGTGGCATGTTATCTTTTATGACTGGTCAGCAAGAATTTCCCTCTGGACTTCAATCTGTATACTCATAAACTCTTTTATAAAGTGTCTGGCATCTGCTCTCCGGAAAGTGATTCAGGGATAAGCAAGACCTGCATCAGTTAATGAGATATTCATAGGTGGTTTTTAATTAGTGATCTTGTATGTTGAATAGCAGATGTAATTAATAGCGCTTTTCCCAATTGTGGTGGAAGTGTTCCAGGAGCAGAGATAATCAGTTCACATCCACACTAGTGCAGACATACCTGGGGTGCTGCTGCTACTTTTCAGTCAGAGCAGTTGCCCCGGTAATTTTAATAACATTGCCAGAAAGCTCACAGGGAATTCAAGGTGAATGAGAAGACCAGCACACAGCAGAAACTACACCATCTCCCAGCACAGCCCCTTTGCCTTGGCTCCGAGGGTGATACAGATGTGATAAATGAATTGCTCAAAAAACGTATAAAAATGCCAAATTAAATTTAGATAAGTGAGTAAGTGAATAAAGGAAAGCAAACAGCGCTGGGTGCGCGGGGGAGTCTCTGCTCCGCCAATACGCACACCCCGTAACACCCACTCCCCGCTTTTTTCTCCTTCCTCATACATATACAATAAGGGGGTGTAAAAATGTAAATTGTCT
>JAOEHX010048805.1:11700-26317 GCA_025448015.1 Bolborhynchus lineola | reverse complement strand
TGGGTGGCATGGTTTAGTGGGAGGTGTCCCTGCCCATGGCAGGGGGTTGGAACTGGATGAGCTTCAGGTCCTTTCCAGCCCTAACTGTTCTATGATTCTATGGGGCAGCCAGAGCTTCTCTGGGCACCCTGTGCCAGCGCCTCAGCACCTTACAGTGAAGAACTTCTTATATCTCATCTAAATCTACCCTCTTTGAGTTTAAAACCTTTCTCCCTTGCCCTGTCCCTACAGGTCTTTATTAAAAATCAGAGGGAAAAGGAAGAATTGAGTAATGAAACACTCTGTCCTCTACAAAACAAGGAGCGCAGGGATAAAAACCTGGGCAAGGCCAGTATGTGCCCATGTGTGCAATGTGTATCTTAAGCCAGTTGGCTTCTTGATGCAATTCATATGCAGAACTACTGCAAGAATTAATAGCTGCAGATTAGTACTTTCACCTTTGACTACTGCGTGTAAGCACCTCTGGGCTGACCAGAAGTAGGGTGAATGGGGCCATGGAGGTCTTGTGGTCCCTGAGGGAACTTTGGCAGTGCTAAGGGTAGGGGCAGGTTGAGCCCTCGTGCTGCAGCCGCGCTGGGTGACCCAGGGAGATGCTGCTGCTGCTGCTGCTGCAGTTGTGCTTTGCTGGAGGGGTGCAGGGCTGAGTGTGGGTGGCTTTAACTTTCCCTGTTTCCTCTGTGCCGTGGCAGCGGGCCGGGGCCATGGGACTGCAGCAAAAGTGAGAAAAGAGAAGAAAGCTGCTGAGATGAGAAATGAGTTGACAGTGCCTCAACTGCACGCTCCAGCCCCGGCGCTTGCAAACCCTGTGCAGGGTGTACTCGAGGGGATCTTCTACCACAGCATCTCCTGGTGCAACACCACGGGGATGCCAGGGGGGAAGGTGTTGCTGACATGGGCTGGGGGATGTCAGAACTCAGAGGGACCCTCAAACTGTGCAGAGCTGGGTTTGGGTCATAGCATTGCCCCGTGAGCCCTCCTGGGAGCAGATCTGATGCTGTGGGATGTACCTAATAAAGTTCCTAATTACACATCCCTAGTTGCTAGTTTGGATTGATTGTTGGACCAAAAGGCCCAGTCCCCCAGTAACAGGCACCTTCCCCAGCAGCAGTGCATGCTCGGTGCAGCTTGACCTCACACCATTCTTTCTGTGGCACGATGACTAATTTTGCAGTGAAAAGGAATGAATTCCTCCTTGAATCATCAGCAGCAAAACTTTGTAGGTTTTGTTTTTCATAGGCAGCACGTCGACTCATCTCACCTTGTCTGAGAAGTGACGTCGAAGCAAACACATTTGGGGTAACTTAGGGCTGGAATGTGGTCTGCAGCACGTGTGCTGCTCCCTGGGCTTCTACCCCTGAGGCACCCGAACACAGCGGGGGAACATGGAGATGCCTGGAGATGAGAAGGCTCAGGGGAGACCTTATAGCAGTCTTCCAATGACTAAAAAGGGTTGAGAAGAAACCTGCAGAGGGGCTTTGGGCAGGGGCCTGTAGGGACAGGACAGGGGAATGGCTTTAACTGCCAGAGGGGAGACTGAAATGAGCTCTGAGTAGAAGCTCTTCCCTGTGAGGGTGCTGAGGCGCTGGCACAGGGTGCCCAGAGGAGCTGTGGCTGCCCCATCCCTGCAGTGCTCAAGGCCAGGTTGGACACAGGGGCTTGGAGCACTCTGCTCTATGGAAGGGGTCCCTGCCCGTTGCAGGGGTTGGAGCTGGAGGAGCTGTAATGTCCCTTCCAACCCAAACCATTCTATGATTCTGTGTGCTCAGAGTTCACCCCATCCATCCCCCTGCTCTGAGATGGGAGCAGCTCCAGGGGTGCACCCAGCAGCTGGGGACACGGCACAGCCGGGGCTCTCGGGCTGCTAAAACCTCCCTCTGCCGTGTCAGTGGCAGCCACCAGCGTGGCACAACCACCAGCCTGAGCTCCTGTCCCCAGCCAGGCCCCTTGCCCCACGGCTATTTCAAGTCACTGTGTTTGGGGCTGGCGGTGCGGGACACTTTGAAAGTGCCATGACTCATCTCACCCCACCAGCTGCAAACCACAGCGCGATCCTCGGCCGGCAGCACGTGTGCCAGAGTGCTCCGTGCCACGGGGGATGCATCACTCCCAGGCCTTTCTTGTTGTTGTTCTTCTCAGCAAGGTTGATGGGGGCTGATATCGCTGGTAGCTGATGCACTGCAGCATCAGTGCCTGCTCCAGCCCGGGTGGGCATCCCTCACTGGGGAGGTGGGCAGTTGCAGTTAGCAAACTGAGAGGAGAAGTCCCTCCAGACTTTCAAACCCCATTCTGCACCTCCATCCCCTCTGGAAATACCATTTTGGTGTTGCTGTAAATGTGCCTTTTCATTTCTGTAGCAAGGCTGAGGCGGCACAGCTCATTCTCCAACCTGCCCTCAAAGGACTGTGCTGGGAAGGATGAGACAAAGCTGTCCTCAGAGCCTTTTCAGGTCCCTCCACAGCTACTGAAGGACAGCAGATGACTTGGGGTGACTTGGGGTTGGAGCCATGATGCAGGGTACTGTGTTACTTTGGGTGTGTGGGTAGTGAGCAGCTCTATCACCACTGCTCTGAGCTGTATGAAAACACAGCTTTGGGGAAGAAATGCAAGAAGATGCTTCACCAAACCACAGCATATCCCCACGGTGTCCCAGCCAGCACCACCCCACATCCTCCCTGGGGACCTGCTGAGAGGACATTAAACCAATGCTCTCAAGTTAAATCAGTTTGCTCAGCAGAAAACACATCAGGTTAATTTGATGGCATAGGACATTGTCAGCTGATAGGTTCTGGCTTTGAGAAACCTCTTCGAAGTTCATGTGCTGCAGGAATTAAATCTAGACCTCGTGAAAGAGGAGGAACTGATTCCATTTTGCTGGCATGCAGATCTCTGTAAATGTGGTCGGATTTCACAGCAAAGACACGTGTGGCGGCCACAGCACATCTGGAGCCAGCCAGGAGCTGCAGACGTGGCCATGGACCACAACCATTAGCAGTTGTGTTTAAACCAGGGATCAATACTGAAGGAGTTTTCTCTGTTTCTCCAGATCTTTGTGCAATGTTTCCTTTTTCCTTGGTTGGTTCAAGTGGGAGGTGGATTCCTGTAACAAACTCCCTGATGGAGGAAGTGGGAAGGGATGAATAGCCTTGTGCAGAAATGTTTGTCTTTCCTCCTTCCTAAGCATCCTTCCCCAGCAGCTTTTTATGCCTTTAAAGAGTAGGAGAAAAGTGTTTGATCAAGGCAAGAGCAAATGTAAAAGGGATATGGGAAAGGGCAGCTCTTCTTACTGGTGCAACATCTTGTTTCCCATCTGAACTGATGGCACATCCGAGCAACTGAGCTGCAATCTATTGTGCTGCCAAGTTACCACCTTCTGCTTTGATGGAGAAAGAGGACAGGCCGTGCCTTTGCTGTAACCACACGTGCTCTGTGCTTTTCACTGTTGAGGTATCCTGTGGATCAGTATCAGGACTGTTCAGCTGCCTTTGTAGTGGTCTGTGTCTTCTGTCATTGCTCCAGAAGCTGTTACCAGTCATCAGACAGAGAGGTTGGTGGCTGGTGCTGTGCATTGGATCAGGCATGGTGCAGATGGGGAGGAAAGATCTGCCCCACTTTGAAATGCTTAAGCCAAGGTTTTCAAAGCAGCTTAGCATTGAGCTCGTTCTGCTCCAGTGTCACGGTACGATGCACACATAGAACTGCATATCCCTAATTTAGGCTTTCTGGCTCTTAAATAGGCTAAACTATGGCTAATTTTAGGAATATCACTGAAAAGTCTTCATCTCATTTCATGGTCAAGAATAGTAAAAGCTCAGAGCTCCAAACATATATTTAACTGAGCAGGAACCGACCCAGAGCCACTCTTGATGGGAAACCCACAGAGCCTGTGGCCCTGCTGCAGGACTATACCACAGCAGTTTGTGCTGGGGAGGGGGGTCACATTCCCAGTGTCCCACTGTCCACGGTAAATCTACACCTGGTAGGCATCAGGGATTAGGGTTGTCATTCATTCTGAAATGCAAACCTTCGTGCCTCTTGGTTTTTATTTGCATGAGCAGCCTTTGTGGGATAGACAGATGTAAAGCAGCATCTCCATTGGTCTGTTTTCCTTTCCGCTTCATGGATTTCCTCCTTGGAGTAGGGATGCGAAACATAGGACTTGCCCAGGACTCTTGGGTTGCTGTGCAAGAAACTTGGAGCAGCAAGGAGAGGTCCAGGACAGGTCCTCCAGAGCCATCAGCTCTGGCCTCCACCAAAGCCAACTGGCACTGTGTGCTCACTCTGCCTGAGCAAATCATGTAAGGGTGCTGAGGCACTGCGATGGGTTGCCCAGGGAAGTTGTGAATGCTCCATCGCTGGCGGTGTTCAAGGCCGGGTTGGACAGAGCCTTGGGTGGCATGGTTTAGTGGGGGGTGTCCCTGCCCATGGCAGTGGGGTTGGAACTGGATGAGCTTAAGGCCCTTTCCAACCTTAACTGTTCTATGATTCTATGTTTCTGAAGTGAAAGGCACCCGTGAATCAAGCCCAGACATCATAGAACCACTTGTGACTGGTCTCCACTTGGACACGGAGCTGCTCACTGCAGGTCTCTGTGTGCAGCCATCCAGCCAATTCCTTACCCACTGAGTGGTCCATCCATCAAATCCATGTCTCTCCAGTTTAGAGACAAAGATGTCATGCAGGACAGTGTCAAAACGCTTTGCACAAGTCCAGGTAGATCATAGAATCATGCAATGGTTTAGGTTGGATGTCACCAGTCACATCCTTAGTTTCCATGTGCCACAGCTTCTCAGTTACGATGGACAGTGCCTTAGCAAATGCATCTGCCTGTTCCCTCAGGACCCATGGATTCATCTTGTCATGTCCCATGGACTTGTTCACCTCAGGTTCCTTAGATGTTCTCAAACATGATCTCTTAGAGAGGGCTGTTCTCCATTCTCCCAGTCCCTGCCTTTGCCTTCTGTACCTTGAGCAGCGTGGCTGAAGCTTTTGCTGACGGAGACTGAGGCAGAAAGGTCATTGAGTAACTCAGCCTTCTCCCGGGTAACCAGGCCTCTCATTTCCTTCCCGAGAGGGCCCACGTTTTCCTCCGTCTTCCTTTTCTAGATCATAAATGACTTTCCAAAAGCCACACAGCACATCATCTGTAGATGTCCTGGTGGGACGCAAGAGGTCTGGCCAGCAGTTCCCCTGCAGAGCTCTCGTACCTGGTCCTGCTCATTTTCTCCGCATTTTGGGCTGCTATCAGTCCTGTTTCTCTTTGGATTTACCTGGGACAAATCCTAACATTCCACCACCAAGGCAAAGCCAGTTTGGGTTTAAAGGCAACTGTGGGCGAAACCGGGCATGTAGGGAGCAGCTCGAGACGCTGGAGGCGAGGAGGCTGGCAGAGGCAGCAGTGTGTGAGTGTGTGCGTGTGTTTTCCTTACAGCTCCGCAGCTCTGCTGCACAGTTCCCCCCTCTCTGCTCCAGCACACACGAGTACTCCCCATTGTGTTCACCAAAAAGTGCCTATTACAATGATGTTGGGTTCCAATGGCCTCGCCGTGTGTAACCGGGAGGAGCTACAAGAGGGTTTGTTGCATCCCCAGCACTGCTTCAGCTCCCTCCAGTCCTCCTCCCAGAGCTTGGACCCATGGGGATTTCATCCCAAGGGTGATCACATCCCATTCTCAAAGGCATTGCCCTCAGCATGGCTCTCCCAGTTCCGGTTAGGAAAGCCCAAATGTGGCTTTCAGAGTGAATGCGCAGGATGTGAAAGTCCAGATTTAGACCCTGTGGTAGCACAAGGATGAAAACAAGAGCAGTGCATTGAGTAACATGCTTGTAGCATTCCTTCTGAATAAAAGATACTGGAATGTTTTGAAAAGGGGGAATGGCTTTAAACTGAAAATGGGGAGACTGAGATGAGCTCTTGGGCAGAAGCTCTTCCCTGTGAGGGTGCTGAGGTGCTGGCACAGGGTGCCCAGAGAAGCTGTGGCTGCCCCATCCCTGCAGTGCTCAAGGCCGGGTTGGACACAGGGGCTTGGAGCACCCTGCTCCATGGAAGGTGTCCCTGCCCGTGGCAGGGGTTGGAGCTGGAGGAGCTTTAAGGTCCCTTCAACCCAAACCATTCCATAATTCTATGATACTAGGATTGGAGCTGGTTTCTCCCTGCCCATGCAGTTGTTTTCAGCTGCTGTCATTGCTTCACTTACGGGTTTTTCTTGCAGGAAGCTATAGTGGTTATTTAAGTGGGCAAGAGCATTCCTTCTCTGCCTTGTCCTGGAGAGTCACCGCGGACTTATGGTAATTCCCAGCATCACTTGTAACAACAGGACTGCAAAGGGCTCTCTCCCTCCTTGCTCATGGAGCCTGGCAGCTTCTGAGCCCTCTCCCTCCTTGTGTCTTGCAGTCCAACAAGGTTCCTGTTGTGCAGCCGTCGCACGGAGTCCATCCGCTCACCCCGCTCATCCCTTACAGCAACGACCATTTCAGCCATGGCTCCCACTCGCCCCACTTGCCCGCTGACATCAACCAGAAGCAAGGTAATGGCACCACTGGGGACCTGCGTGATGGGAGGGGACAGTGCTGGGGACCACTGAGACCAAGGCTGTTACCTTCCTGCTCTCAAATCAATGGGAGAAGACAAGAGCTTTGGTGAGCTGGGGCACTGCTCAGCAGTAGGAGTTTATTTAGCTCATTGGCAATGCTTTGTAATGGTGGTCAGGAGCAGTTTGACATCAGAAAGCCCAACCCTGCTGATCACGTCTGCTCAGTTCTCTGTGCAAGCTGTCCTGTAGCTTGGGACCAGACCAGAGCCTGCAAGATGATACGTAAGAGTCAACCAGAAAATGGAAAGTAATCTTTCCTTTGACTCATACCCAAACTGTTGTCAGGTTGTCATTTTGAGAAAATAAATGCTTGAAACAGGAAATATTTTGACTAAATAGGATGGGTGTCTGATAGCTGACCGGACTGTTACATGTGTGTGTTCGTAGCCACACGTTGTGTGGTTGCCACACAGTTTGGCTCTTTGGGTTCCTGTGTGAGTGCAGGAGATGTCAATTGGCTTGTGAGGCTGCAAAGGAAAGTACAGTAGGTCGAGGTTAAACCCTGCACTGTGAATTCTGGGTAAGTGCACAGGAATTCACCCCTGCCTATTGTTCTTCGTGGGTTCCTGGCAAGCTGAGTGTAAAATCAAACTTATCTCAACTTTATGTTACTGCAACAGGATCTTTCAACATCTGTTCACATTACCCAGGTTTCTGCACAAACCCAGTCTTGATTTCATGTGAAAGCAAGTGAATTCATGGGTTTGTGTCAGACTACATTCAGGAAGGGATTCAGGGTTCATCACGGCCCAGAAATCAGTGTGAAAACAGAGGCATAAAGCCAACAGTTGTGATTTGTGCAAAGGCAAAAGTTTGGATCCAAAACTGATGAAAGAGTGGGGATTGAGGATGCTCTTGGCTGGAGGGCGTGCTGAATTATCCCTGGTCTGAACACAGAGGTCATGCTCTGGACTCATCGGGGATGCTGATGAGGAGGATTTAGGTCCAGTGTAAGAGGTACCCAGGCACATCCTGGTTTTCTTTCCAGTCTCTCCTTTCCTGTTTACCCTGTACATCTACAGGGGCAGGGGGAGTCTGTCCATCCCAGAGACATCCCCGGTCCTGTTTGTGAAGAGGTTCAGATCATCATCTTCAGCTGGGACCTACCTCTGTGGTGCAGCTTGATAACTTTGCATGTCCCATCCCTGCACTGCTGGATTGAAGATTTCCTTCCCCACTCATCCTGGATGCGTCCCATCTCTGTTTTCATCCCTGAAACATCTCCCAATATCATCCAGTGTAAGCACTTGCGAGTCACCATCTACTCATTCTCACAGCATCCCTTTAAAGTGTTTCACAGTAGCCCAAGGACATGCAGACAAGGAAGTACAAGCAGGATCTTCTGAGTCAGTGGCTGGTGCCCAGCCACTGGGCCAGCGAGAAGAACTGGTGCTCTGGCTCACACAACTTGTTGGAGGTGCAAATCCCAGGAAATCCTGGCAGATGCCTAATGTGGAGGCTGGATTTGTCTGACCTTCAGGGGGCTGCTGCATCCCACTTGAGCACAGCTGTACATAAATCTCCTCCTATTCATATTCCTTTCAATTTGGTTATGTATTTATTTTAGTTACCTCCTAATAAGATGCTTGGAATCTGCTGGTGTCATTCCTAAATCATAATTTATCATTAATACACCCAGGAGAATAATCCAGGCTTAAATTGCTTGCAACTGCTCACTCATTTATCCAATACGTTTATTGCTCAGGACAGCTGTTGGACAATCTCTGTACATGACATTTGCTCAGAGGCTCTGTAGCTTGCCAGCATTACAGGATGCTGCAGCAGAGCTCACCTCCAGCTCCAGTTTCCAGTCTGGGGCTTAGCTGGAGGCTGCTTTTGCTGGTTGAGTCCCACCCGCAGCCTGCAGGCTGTTTTCAAGTCCAAGTAGGGGCTGTGGCTGTCTCCTCTGGCCTTGCCACCCGTGCCAGCAGCTTTGAAGATCACACAGGGATTCCCCGTGTGAAGGGTGAATTCCCAGCTGGCACCATACCCACCTCCACTCTTCCTTGGCACCCACAGAGCCCATGAAATGATTGCTTTGAAGGAGGACTCATGGGTTAGAATTGAGATAGCAGTGATGCTGCTGGAGCATCCCCACTGGCCACTCCTGGGAGGTCCTAGGGATGACTGATGGGAAGGAAGATGATGACTGAAAGGGGTGTAGGAATGGCTTTGACCATCAGTTATGGCCCTGAAGAGGCACTCTGGAAGGGCACAGGGATGTCTGGAGTCCATCAAATCCTTAGCAAAACAAGCTGCTGCTTGGCTGCAGGGTAGCCTGGAGCAGGGATGGTGCTTGTGCAGGAGCAAACCTGCCTTCTCCATCACATTATGAGTGTTTGTGATTCTGCAGCAGCATGGATGACCCACCACATCCCCACAGAGAGAACCACAGCAATAAAAAGGGCAATTACAATATCCTGCTGCTTGCAGACAGCTATTTCACATGCATTCCTTGCTGCCCACAAGGGCCTGTAGATGGAGCAGTCAGGGGGTCGGGAGCCGTTTGGGTCAGCTGTGGAGCATGGCACTGGGTCCAACTCACCTCCTTTTCCCTTCTCCCTTCTCCCAGGAGTGCACCGTCCATCCCAGACCTCAGACATCCCCGGATTCTACCCCCTCCCTCCCGGTGGAGTTGGACAGATCACGCCGTCGATGGGATGGTGAGTGTGAGGGCTCAGCCCCAGCCCCACTGGCTGCTCCGTGCAAGGAACAAACATGTGCAGCCGTTCTCTGTAACCTCCACGGTGCTTTCACCTGGCTCCATCCCTCCCCTATGCTGCATGGTGGGGAAGAGGATTTAAGAGTTGTTTTAGAGATGGGGAGCAGATCTCTGGAGAGGTTGAAGGCTTTGGCCTGGCTGGGGTATGCTTGGAGCAGGGTTATAACCTGCCTGATTCAGAACTGTCTCCTGCCTTACATCTAGCTGCCTGTGCCAATTAAGAATCCCAGGGAGAGCTTTCTACCCACCTCTCTTAATCACACAAAGGCCTCTCTTTTTAAGTAGGAGGTAATTTGCTCCTCACTGGGGTTTTCAGCACAAACAGTGCTTTCCCTGAGCATGCCACCGGCACAGTGTAATCCAGTGGGATGCTCCATCCACTCAGCCACGGTGCTTCTCCAGGCCTGACACACAGGGGAGCATCCCACAAAGCAGAGCCCATTGGGAAACCTGCCCCAGGGACATGAGTTAAAAATGCATCAGTCTGTGCTCTGTGGTCATTGCCCCTGGCTTTTGTCACTGTGATGGTAAGGACACGGAGGGAGCTGGTCTGACACTGTCATTGTTACTCTTCAGGTGAATTTTAATGCCCATCAGTGACACAGGGGACTTGTAGAGGCCTGTGGGGAGCCTGGTGGCTACAGGCAGTGATTTGGAGTGGCCAGAACAGGGAGAGAATATGGAGAGGGTGATTGTGGGGCAGGCAGATCCCCAGCAAAGCCCAGCAGAGACCTCCAGGTACAAGCAGGTACTGCAGAATGGGGGAGCTGAAGCATATTAAAACATGAAGTAAAATGTTAGCTTTTTGGTTTGTTTTGTTTATGAATCTCATGTTCCAGATATTTAACCACAAGGAAACAGAGGCTGAGGCCTTTGATAGAGAGCTTGGCTTCAAAGAGATTACATTTTGCCTTCTGTGCTAAATCTGCTACTCTTGGGTGATGATTTAACCCCTCACACGATGTGATTCATCCTCAGGAAAAAACAAGTACTGGGGTGACGGTGCTATAGCATGAAAGCAAGAGTTGGGGATGAGGAAGGAGCCTGTTTGCCAAATGCAAGGTCCACTCGTGGGGTGGGATGCTGTTGGGGGCAGCCCTGGGAAGGAGGCCTGGTTTGCACAGGGGTTTTGTTGGTTGGTTGGTGGCAGGAGTTTGCATTGACAAGAGCTGCTCCAGCATTGCAGGGGTTTGGCATCCTCAAGCAACCTTGTCAGACACGTTCAGAAGTGACTAACAGAGCAGATACAGTAAAGCAGCCAACAGCCTGATGGAGCAGAGAGTAGCACCTCACAGCACATGTGTCTATAATAGAGCCCTTGCTTCCCCCTTTGCCTGCCCCAGATTTATGGAGAGAGCCCCCAAACCTCTCCTGATGTGCCCAGTGCTCAGCTCAGGCTCATTGTGGTTGGCTGCAGAAGCACCAAAGCATAGAAGGGTTGTGGCTGCGTTGACCCCCATGCAGCAGGGAGCAGGGGCTGAGTGCAGGACAATTGTGCTGGGGATGCTTTAACCAGTGCACATGCAGGAAGCAGCTTTTCCTCCAGGGTCTGGTCAGAAATGGGTTTTGTTCTCACTGAGCACTCAGGAGGAGGAGCTGCAGTCAGTCTCTGTAATTAGCTGGGATGACAGTCAGATAAAAGCCTCCAAGTCCAGTCAAGTGAGTTTTGCTCACGAGAGCCTGGCAGCAAACATCACCCAGGAGCCTGTGAACCGTGTCTCTCACCCGCTCCAAGCAGTGGCAATGCCACTGCAGCCCTTCCATGCCCATTCCATGTCTTTTTCCCCTCCCATCACCGGGTGACAGCCATAATTGTGCATTCCCAACCATTAGGGTCTGGTTTAGCACTTGCATTCGTTTGCACATCAGATTCACGCTGGACGAAGCTTCCAGTGCCCTTCTCTATCCAGGCATCCCAGCTCTGCAGTAGCGTGTGTCGCTTCTGGATGAGCTCCGAGTGTTTTCTCAGCCCTGGGGCAGCCGTCTTTGACTTCAAAGGGTATTTCAGCTTCCCAATGCAGGGTAGCACTTGGCTGTTTGTTGGGGTGTTTATACCCACTGACATCTAAGGGGTGGGAGAGGGCTTCTGCCTGGCAGGGTGTAAACACAGCCTTTCCTGCACACAGATCCGCTCAAGCCAAGACACAGCAGCTCCCGGAGCGGCACAAACAGAAACCCTCCTCCCCAGCAAAGCTCAAGGGCCTGTCGTTATTCCTCTGCAGGGCAGAAACTATCTTTAGCCCTGAAAAATCCCTGGCATCCAGGGGCTCGTTGCAAGGCACTGCACTTAATGGGCTTTTTTTATTGCTTATTAGAGCTTAAAATAGCTGATGCTGATCTTAAGCACAGCTCTGTGCAGGCTGGCTGAAGGGAGCATGAGCATCAGCATGGATTTATGCCCCTTGTGCCCTCCTTGGGCACCGTAGTTTCTATGCACAGTTTTAAGCTGGGAGCATCTTCGATCAGGTTTGCAGAACAAGCCTGGGTGTTTTTGAGCTATCTCCATATGAAAACAAGGCGGGTTCCCTTGCTGGAAACAACAAGGAACTTCCTGCATAGTTATTTTACTACCTCAAGAATAATTTGCAGCTCCAGTCTGGTATATGCCTGGTCCCCAGTATGGAATGGCTTTGAAAAGAAAGGCAGGACTGAGGTTTTGGTGTGTTTAACAATGATGGGCGTCCTTAAAATGATGCTCTGGGGAAATCAGAGCATTTATAAAGCACGTGCGAGGCGCTTACTCTCCATTCCTGTCCTTGGGCATCCTCCCAGTGCAGCCCATGACTGCAGTCTCTTGTGCACCAGAGAGGCTCTGACCAGGCTTTAGGGGTTTTTGGTCTAACTGTGGTCTTTTAAGCAACTCCTTCTGTATGACAGCCACATGTCCTAATCCTTCAGCACACGTCTGCATTCTGCGTTTTAACAGGATAAGCTCAGTGCTGCAGTTACTGCATCAGGGATGGAGGGGGGTCACTTGGATCCAACCTTTGCAGGGAGGCCCAGCTTCTCCCAGAATAAAGTCCGAATCCTGCCCCTTAAGCCCAGGGGACACCTGGAGCATCCCACCCGTCAGAGCTGGGGCATCGGTGCTCCAAGTCCCCTTAGCAAAGTGAATCTTTAGGAGACACCACGTAGCTGTGGATACTTTATAGACTCTTTCTTCCCGATCCCAGGCAGAGCCAGTCTGTCTATCCGCTCCCGTCATGTGGATTTAGGCAGCCGTATTCGTCAGCGCTTTCTGCTGGGGCTTCTTTCTCCAGGTGAGTATGAGCTGTGTGAGACAGGGCAGCAGCTCGGCCCGGCTCGCAGCTTGCAGTGTGTGCAGTGGAGCTTGCAGCAGACCACGGCCGTGCGCTTCCCGTGCCAACCGTGGGAAGAGAAGGAGGTTTTAGGCATTGTCCGGTCCAAAGGGTGCTCAGGGGAACATGGAGCATCCCAGGAGGATGCACAATGACTGAGTTTTAAGCAGCACAAGTCAAAACAAAGCAGAAAGCCTTGTCTTGAGTTCAGCATTGGGAAAGTGGGGCGAAATCCGTTGCTTAGGATTTTGCTCCTTGTCACAACCCTAATCCTGAATATATCCCTGCTGCCACACCACTGAGTTTTGCTCTGTGGGGACTGATCTGTGTTACTTGCTCTCAGCCTCTGAAGCAGGACAGGCAGTGGGCAGTGATCTGCTGTCCTCCCATCAGCACAAGTCAGCTCTCTGGGTCTGAAGTGCAGCTTCTACCTTCTCTATCCCATCATCAGGCAGAGGATGGGTGGGCTCTGCACATGGGAAAGGCTCAGCAGGAGATGGCCATGTCACTGCCTTGCTTTTTCCCTGCAAGGACGTGGCCCTGCAACACAACCTGCCTTAAATAGTGGGTGGGTTGAGCCACGTAGCACAGCACCATTCATACTGCAAGTTTGTGGTCACCCAGGACCAAATATTGCCCTCTGTAAATAGACCCAGAGCCCAGTGATGTCCCAGTGAGCAGCACTAGGGATGCCTGTGCACACCACATGTGCTCACACAGCAGCTTTTGCTTCTGCTTTCTGTTGTCCTGAAGAGCCATTAGCAGAGGTTTCCCACAGGAAAACCATGCAAGCCCTTAGCCATGCAAAAACCTCCATCCATGCATCCCTGGATCCAGGCAACCCCTTAGCCCTGCAGCGGAGGTGAGGGATGCTGCCAGCCTGCCTTACTGGGGCACCCCTTTACCCAGCCTTGATGATGAAGGCTAGAAAGGAGCTGGCGGTTCCCTTTGGAGACCATCAGCCTCCTGAGCCCAGCACAGGAGCTCCTGCTTGCAGGATCTGGGATGGGTTTTGCAGCCCTGCTGCAGCCCTGAAAGTACACCTGGTCAGATAAGGATCAGACTGTGCTGGTGGAGTCAATTAAACAGCTTTTCTTTTCGTGCCAGCATATCTAACGAACAGTTCATCTCCCATGGGCAATTCTGCCATCTCAAGCTGCAGTCATAACGTGGCAAGCTTGGCAGAGCTGCCTGCTCTGGCTTTACCCTCTGAAACTCTCGAGGGAGCTAATGAAGCCTGAAAGCTAGCGAGACCTCTCATGATCTCAGTGCCGTGTTGGTGGAGAGCATTGCTCAGGGAAGGTGCACCTCCTAGAGTTGCAGTTTGGTTCATGTTCAGACTCATGCTACTTCTGTTAAAAGAAAGGTGCAGGGTGGTCCTAATCTCTCCCATCCAAACCTGGGTTGAGTTTGTTGTTCCTTTCTGCAGTGCTCATAACATATTGCAACAACAGAGATCTGAGTAGCTGAAACCACTGGTTGAAAGCGCCCTTGATCTCAGTCAGGCTGGCTCCTGATCAGGCTGGTTTCCTCATGGCAGCACCCAGACTCTTTCCAGCCCCGTTCCAGCACTGGGGGCAGCTGCCTGCCCCGCAGCAGCATCGCAGCACTCATGGGTTTGCTTTCCATGTCCTCTGCTTTACCGTCTGCTTCTGCCTCGTCAGAGTGCCACCTCGTGAGACAGCGCTCCGGCTGCCCTCCTCCCCAGCGTTCCCAGCACAGCCCTCCCGGCTGGCTCATCCGCTCTCTGTTGCAGGTTCACTCACCCGCTGATGCTGGGCTCGGGCATGCACACCACCGGCATCCCACACCCCGCCATTGTGCCCCACTCCGGCAAGCAAGAGATGGAGCACTATGACCGGAACATGTGAGTTCAGAGAATCATGGTTTGGGATGGAAGGGGACTTAAAGCTCCTCCAGTTCCAGCCTCTGCCATGGCAGGGACCCCTTCCATAGAGCAGGGTGCTCCAAGCCCCTGTGTCCAACCTGGCCTTGAGCACTGCAGG
>JAOEHX010048799.1:0-11489 GCA_025448015.1 Bolborhynchus lineola | reverse complement strand
AGTCCTTGGCCAGACCAAACATCACTAAGCCATAACTAAAAACATTGGTGTTATCAGTGCTGCTCCCAGGCCGAAAGCCAAAAACACAGTGCTGCACCAGCTACTGAGAAGGAGAAAAATGACTGCTACTGCTGAACCCATGGCACTGGGCTAAGTTTATTGGGTGCTAGGAGGTTTCTGGGTATTAAATGTAAGCTGTTAAGTTGAAAATGTTCTTTAATTCTGTCTTCTGTTGCTCCTATATGAGCTCTAAAAGTAAGATTGCATACTTAAAAAAAATGTTTTGCTTGTTTTCTATGTCTGAATTAAGAGCAATTAAGAGGTTCCAGGATTTACTGATCTCATTCCTATGACAAGATTTATCTCTAGAAACGCCACTTGCCACTGAAGAATAGGGAGAAGTGTGTCTATAACTTTGGCAGGGTTTGAACAAAAGCAAGTTTCTGGCCAACACAGCTAGCTTGTGCGGTCTCTAGCATTGAATCTGGTACTACCAGAGTGTCTTCATGACCTTCAACAACGTTCTTTATTGCACTCAGAGTTTTCCAAGGAATAGCCTATTGAAATGTGCAAGAACAGCCACAGAAGTGCTGACATTGCTTCATTGCACTGACATTCTCTATTCCTAGTACAGTGTCACGTTCTTTTTCCAGTTCTGCTACATTTTTCCATCTGCTGGGAGGTGGAGGTGCTACAGCAGTGCCACAACTGACTCGTGTCCCTGCAGCTGAGACACTGCAACACAAGCTTATGGTCATGACATTTTCAGTGTGGAATTGTGTTACTGTGGGAACATGCATGGGGATGCACTTCAGCACTTGACTAATACACAGAAGACTTGGTCCTCTCTCTTTTGCACCAAGGCCTTTGCTGGCTGTTTTGCAAATGCTTAAAGTCTACTCTACTCCATTCCTTGTTTTAGAGTTTCCTTTCAATTGTGTCACCATTTAAGACTGCTTGCTTTATGTCAGTTTTCACAGCTCTCATTTTTTACAGTTTAGTGGCTACAGATATTAAGTGGGCTAATGCTGCAGTTGCTGCCTGTGAGAAGGTTATCACTGATGTTCACTAAGAGCTAATAAGTGATAACAGGGTTGCAGCTTAATAAATGAACCAGCAGTTGGTGAATTATGGACTATTTCCAGATCTTCTGAGTCTATAGAAAAGGTGAAATACTTAAATCTTAATTTTGTGATCAGAAGAAGACGTGAAAGAGAAATTTACTCTCTGATAGCAATGTAATGTGCAACAATATACATAAGAGATGGTGGATATCTTTCTTTAATAATTTTCTTTTATGGCTAACACATGCACTAAATCAAAGATGAATGAGAGGCTGGTGCGATTAATCAGGCCATATGCTGCAATACGGTGACAGAGAATGTAAGAACAGTGAATGCCAATCAGTTGCTATTAAATATAATGGCCAGTGATTTACCACCTCATTAAATGATCCAGGCACCCAATTCATTTGTATGTGAATAGCAAAACAAATAGTCGTTAAAATCTCCTGATAGGGCATTGAGTTCTTCCTTCAAACTTGAATTAATTTTACCTGTATAGGAAAAGATTAGCAGAGTGGAAGCTATCTCATGGGGTGTATCAAGGTACAGTCTAATACATGGGGACAAGAAAGTTGTTTTCCAAAAGTAGTGTTTGTAGGTATGTGTATGAATTTGTGTGTGTCCGTATATACTGCATGTCATAATATCTGTATATACTGCGTATCATCAAGATATGGTATCAAGGGGACGTATTCCTTTTTACTTAGTTTTTGTTGGAGTACCTAGATTTCTTTGAGGTTGTTCCCTACTTACTGTATGCAATACTCAGAGGTTCAACAGTGCCATCCTGTGGGTGATCTTAAAGGTTTGAAAGCTGTGGCAGATAAATAAATGACCTCAACAGGATAAATTATTATAGAATATCAGATACAGTATGTCCCCATGCAATCAGCTAGAATATGTCCCTCTGGTAGTCAGTCAAACTAATTATTACTTTTCTGTCCAGAAAATTAATAACCTAAATGTATTATAACCAACGAGAAAGTATTTCAGGCAAGCTGATGAGCAGTGTGCTTTTTAGTTATACTCAGTTGATGAAAAATGTGGTTTTAATCATCTCAGTGTGTTTCTAATCATCTTGGAATTTATTTTCACAGACAATACCAAAATCAAAGGCAGTTATGTAAATTCAAATAAGCACCTCTATAAAAAAGTATCTGGACATCTTTAAAGAGGCATTGGACTGAAACGCAGACTAGTTAGCTTCTGTGTTTCATAATCAGAAAGCATGAATTCCCAAGCAACCTTGAACTTAAAATTGGATGGTTTGAGCAACTGACCAAAATGCTATTAATTCCGGAAAGATAAGGGCAGGATTAAAGTCTGAAGTCTTGCTGATTGAAGATGGCATTCTGCTCAGAATATTTGGAGGACTTTCTGTTCATGGAGGACAAGGTATAAAATAGCCAAACTGCTCTAATTAGGGGAGACCAACTGCAGATCATACTGTTTCATGTGTGTCTTTCATTTTGCATGCTAAGCATCTTGCCATGAGAGTGAATGATACATTTATCTGGAAATGAGCAAGGCAATAAAGGGCAAGCTGCTTGGTAGAAGTTTCTGCTCATTTTTCAATTTCCTGTTGGAATGGGGTGCTGGAGGGGCAAGGTGAGTGTTGCCTTTGCCTAGTGGTTCCAGGAGCTGGGTGCAGCTCCAAGTTCTGCATGGGTACCTCTTTAGTTTGCATCCTTGCAGGAATTCCAGAACTGAAATTCAGTTTCTCTATTTTAAATTGAGTTGGATAAATACTCATCTGGCCTATGTATGTTCTATGGCCTGTAGGAGATTTCACAGTAATTACAGTGTCACTGGGTTTGGCTTTAGCGTATGTCTATCAGACTTCAACTAATCTGTCTGAGGTGAAGGCATAAGATTTTGGTATTATTAATGCCTCATTTCATCTAGTTAATGATCTTTCTAAGTCTTCCATCTTCTTTGTTATTTACTTGTAATGTCAGATAAAAATCTTATTTAAGTGAAGTATTATGAAACAGTAGAAAACTTTTTTTCATTTTAATACAATCAGGATAAATTAATCCAGTGAAGTGTCTGATGTTAAACAAGTGCATTTCTTAGCAGCATTGCACGTGTAAAATTAGGGTAGGTTCTTTGAGCACTCAGATCTTAACAAACAGATGTGTTCTTTTTCTCCATATGTTATAATAAAATAAGAATTTGCTCTGAAAGTATTGACACACTCACTAAGCAGTCTTGGCAAACATGCCATTGTGTTCCTTACACATTATCAGCTGTGGCTATTATTTAACTTTAAATAAATGTGTGCATTAAATTGCTGTAAAGCACATACATATATATAAACAAACCCAGGTTTTCTCAGAAAGTAGTATTTTTTTTGGCTTTCTTGTTTGCTGATGCCTAGACAAAGGAATGCTGCATCTTCAAAACAACATCTGTCAAACCGATTTTCATCAGGTTAAGTATATTCTCAAAGCATCCATAACAGCTTACAAAATACTGGAAATGTAGGTTGTGCTTTGCATACAGCACTAATAGAATTTAAAGCACCTGAAGTGTTTTACAAATGTGGTAATGCTAGCCTGTGCCTATTCTCCATTTTTGTTTCTATTTTTGGTAGGTTCTTGGGGAAGATAATGAGTGATGTTGCAACACTGCTATGCCAGTAGATGTCCCAGAGCGCAATTACAGAGTTATGATCCTGGCAGCTAATCTGTATCCGCAAAAGCCAATGGTTTGAGAGGCTGGCAGTAGAGGTTAAATTTATTGCAAAGAAGTTCATCTGTAGAAAGATTTCTCTCGTTAAAAGTGAAATTAAAGTGTGAATCAGTGACTGATTATCCAGGCCTTTCTCTGATCCATTGAATTCCTCCTCATTAGTATTGACTCTGTATGCTCTGATCTGATTCTGGTTCTATAGATCATCAAATATAATTGGTAATATTAATTTTTTAAAGATCTTTTCCAGGACAGTGTAATCTGATAAAAATGGGGGGAAAGCCAGTGTATTTTTACATAGAACATAAATAATGACACACTTAATCATTCACATTTCTGGCCAGCTTTCTATCTTTTTTCCCTTGCTAAGGAATAATTACTGCATGAAAATGAGCTTCCTAATAGCCTGATATGTCTTCCCTAAGAGCAAAGTATTTTGCCTTTGTAATCACTTGAGAGGTGAAGTGTCATTACGGTGTGTTCCTGCAGCTGATTGTCGGAACTGAAGTCAGCCAGAAATGAATGATGGGATTTCTGTAAAATATTTTTGTTGATGGAGGATAGAGGTGCTTGAGCTAGAAGCCAAGTCAACATTACCATTAGTTCTTACATTTTGGAGATCTAGCATAAAGCAAGAAAAGTCCAGTCCAAAATCCACCAAGAAGACAAATGAGGGTGAAAGTCAAGGACCAATCTGTTCCAGCTGCATCTGGATGTAGATACATTTTCGCAAATTTGGTTGCCCATTATCTACCTGTCTGTGAATTGCCCCATGCCTCCTTAAGATGTCCTCCTTGAACCCTAGGCCACTTAGTGTGAGGTGTCTTGGTGCCTACCACTCACCCGTGGGATAGCCCTAGTTAGCGTCCTGTTCCCCAGTGACTAAAGACAGTCATAGAACCAATTGCATGTAAACAATACTAAGTATGTTATTTCATGAAAGAATTCAGGATAAATGTTTCACATCTGAACATATAGCTTTTATCAGGAAATTGATATTGCTGATTTGCTAGCTTCTTCCTCAGCACTACCTGGAACATATTCCTCAGGTTGGATTTTAGCTTAACTTAATCTGAAAATGATCTTTATAGAATATTCAGCCTAGTTCCTTAGACAAAAGAACATACTACTAAGTAAAAGGAAGTACAGAAATGTACCCGATATTCTAACTGTATACAGCTGTCTTGTGTACCTGGGGAACTTTGTACTCTAAGGTTTGGGTCCTTTGAATATTAATAGCATGACGTTTCGAACAGGAGACCAGGGTTTCTGAGAAGATGAATGCAATCTGCAGCAGGGAAAGCTGGTTTTGGTACAACCATTATGGAAGAGATTCCTTCCAGTTGTCGTTTTAGGCCAAAACCAGGGAGCATTTAACTTGTTTTTAAAGTAAGAAGTACGAAACACACTGCAGATAGCACAGGGTGGTGATGGGCAGACAAGCCGTAGCGCATTCAGCAAATATAGGCTCTCTGAGAAATGTTGATTTGAATTTCATGCATCACCTGAGCATAGTGAACACTGAAAGGTCGTGGTAAGAATATAAGAAAAAAATCCATCTGATTGGAATTTCACGCTCTCCAGTATTGTTGTTAATGCAGTGTCAAAGAAATAACTGTCTCTTTGAGTGTGACTAAAGCCAGATTCCATGTAGAAAGTAGTTGAAGAATAATTTGCCACACATTTTTTTTTTTTTCCATTTTCTGTTCATTTCCTTTATAATGTCATGGTGTTAGTTTATGAATGGTACCTTGAGCCACTGCAGTACATCTGTGTTTCCCCAGTCAGAGTTATTTGATGTTTTTTTTTACTCAGCATCCAGGAAATGTCATGCAGATGATAACATACTAATTAGCTTACTACAATTTGGATAAAATTTTGCTATTGATCTTTGCTTTTTATTGGTTTATGCTAACAGAAAATTGGATTGAAAATGTCTAATATAGCTACCAAAATATTCTTTCTTATAGCAGGAAATGTTACTGGTGCTCTTTAATGGAAGTATTTCAGAGCAGAACATCCTTTTTATCCTTTTTCTAATTCTGTCTTTCTGACTTCAAGAATCTCTAGAAGGGATGATGAGTGTTTTAAAGTAACTAGGGTATTCAGAGAGTGTATAGCAATACTGTGGCTTAAACAGGGCTCAGGCAATATTTATTAGACCATTATATCAAGTTCTAATACTGTGCTGCTTATTACTTTAACATCACATAACATCATATTAATAAATCTTTACAAGCTGTGTAGTTGTAAAGTGCATCATAATAATCAGTATCATTCCTCTAATAAATCATTTGATTTGTGTTTGCTTTGTGTTGTTCCAAGCTGATTAGCTAAAGCATCACAGGGCAAGGACCCTTCTCATGGTGCAAGTTAATGAGCCGCCTGCTTAGAGTCCTTAGTTATGGATATGCTCAGAGGGAGGCACAACTTTACCTCTGCACTCTCCTTCCACTTGCAATGCCTCAGGTTACGTGTTTTTTTTACAGAAGTATTACCTCTATAGTGGAGATTTTCTGGAGCTCCTGGTCTTAATGCTTTTGCAGACTCCATGCACAGGTATGGGTTTTCTTGCCCAGGAGACCACTGCAGTTGCTGAGTATTTATAATTTCGACACTGTGATAATGCCCACGCCCAGGGTGCTAGACTTGGCTTCTCCTTGGCTTTCATGTATTGTTGCTCAGTTCAGTAGGTTAGTGGCCCAGGGATACTGGTTGCTTGTGCTGACCAAGCTTCTGAGTTGAATTCTACTAATGGAATGTCTGTTCCTATTGGCATGGATGAAGGTCTGCAAATAAAAAAGCAGGGTGGGCTTTGCTTTATGCTTTTTAGCATTTGTTTTGTTGTAGACTTGATTCTCCTGTGTAATAGAGTAAATAAATACCCACTAGAAAAGATCTGTGATACTGGGTGTCGGTTTCTTTCTGAGACTCAGAATCTTAATCCATTTGATTGACAGATGTAAACTTGAATTTTATTCTCCTTCACAGCAGTAAGTTTAGTCCAACTACAGTTTTCAATGTTGCAATACAAATACACTAAGCCTAAAGTACTGCTGGCAGTTTATCAATAAAATTTGAGGATTAAGAAACCAATGCAAACAAACACTCTAAGTAAGGAACAGAGTGTTGCTGGACTGGCCTTTGACTGCTGTCACAATTAATGTGAAGCAATAGCAGCCAAAACTAATAGGTCTGTTCATGCATTACGAACTATTAAGGCAGTAGTCATTTGAAGAGGAAATTTGTCTATTTGAAACATTCATTAATTGTCAAAAATGACACTTTATTTTTTCATTGTATATGTGATGTACTTTTCATTTTCACCTTCTAAATAATTTATACAAATAATCCCTCTTATTTTTTTCAGCCCACCTAAGCCAACAGTGTTCATCTCTGGTGTCATTGCTAGGGTAAGATTATCATTACATTTCTTTAAAGGAGAGAAAAATTATTGTAGGCTTTTCAGAATTATCATTGATGAGGGCAATATTAATCTTTTGCCTCCTATTTCCTCTTTTATCAGAAGAGGCTTTATGTTTTGTTTGTTTGCAAGTCCCTTTGAGCATGCTTTTTGCTTTTGTGTGAAATTGAAATTATTTACTGAAATTACTTCCGTTGTTCTATTCTGAATTTTAGCACTTTAAGTTTATTGGATCTTCTTTTCATACCTAAGCTAGTCATTACTGCATTCATTTCCTGTGAAAGCAACTGCATGTTAAGTCTACTGCTATAGCTTGATCTTTGATGAGGAGTAACATTCCTGCCTGTAAGGGTATGTGCTTGAAGATGTGTGTTTCAGCTGCCATTTGTGCCTTGAGGTACATGAGATTCAAGATGTTATTCCCCAGGTTTTCCAGGACCTGGAAATACATGAGCTAAATAAGTAACATTAACTAGCCATAAATTTCATGATAAGTAATTCACGCCTTGTGTGTTGTGACAGGGTTTTTTATCATGGCTTTATATGATGGCCACCTGTATCATGATAACTTTACATCACTGGGGGGTACAGTATGGTTTACTGTAACATACTGTGGTTGCATCAGATCATGTAAGTGGAAAGAGCGAGCTGATGCCATTTTCCCTAGCCCATAGGGGTAGTAGACAGGCAGTGCTGTTTTTCCTGGACGTCCCATCTGCACCAAGGTGGATACCTGTTTAGGCATTTACCTGCCTAATTACTTGTAACTAATTGTTGCCTTAATGTTTAGTAACTTTGATATCACTTTAACAGTTGTAGGATAGTGGTATTTTTTTTATGAGTGACTTACGAAATGCCACACATGAAAAACCCAGGCTGCCAGTTTAGTGGGCATGTGAAAGATTCAAAATGGGAAGGAACTATTCTCTTAATTTTGTAAGTCAGCTCTTTAGATAATCAAGTACCTAACAGGGTACTATATTTATTCTTAGTAACCTTCAGCTACAAGTTGGTGTACTAACCTATGAAGAGCAAAATTATTCTATAATTTTCTGGATCTTAATAGCTCCCAAGCATGAATAGAAATTTCTTCTCTAGGTGATAAACAGAGTAAAATGCAACATTGTTTTCCGTCTGCTTTTCACATTTCTAAAAACTTACACACATTTCAACTGGAAAATACACTTTTAAGATTTAAATTTTTCGTGGTGTGTTCTTTGAACAGGGTGATAAGGACTTCCCTCCAGCAGCGGCTCAGGTGGCTCATCAGAAACCACATCCTTCTGTGGAAAAGCTTCCTCCCCCACAGCATGTCAAACAGCACATTCACCAGCCTCGCAAGTGAGCTCTCCATCAGAATCCCAGCCAACTGACAAGAGCGAATAAGTTTTCAAGAGAAGATGAAAACCCTTTAGGATTCACACTGTCAAATCAGTTAAATTGACCTCTAAAATAATATGCTGTTTCTTTTACTTCAGTTCTCAAGGATTAATAAAAATGAAGACATTGTGTATTTGTTATCCCAGATGGATAATTCTCTATTTAGTGTTTGCTGATGAGGGGTGGGGTTTTTATAAGATTTTTCTTATTGCCAAGATAAAACTTTAGTATGAATGATAAGATTAATGAGCTTAGAACTTGTACTTTTAGGTGTGGCATCGCAGTAGCAGATAGTTAATGTAGCTTTTATATTAAGTCAGTAAGGAAGAGTAGCCCTTTTGTACTGGTATCTTTAATATCTGGAGGGAGTTTGTGTATGGTAAGACAGAAATTAGTGGTTGTCTTGCTTATATATATAACCCTTGCAGTCTTCAGTATCCTGCAGTGTTGCACCCCAGTGGCTTTGCCCTCTGATTCCAACTAGTGAGATGGTAGAAGGGACCCAAAACGTTCACAAGTAGGCAGAAATCCAGCTGAATCTTCTTTACACCCCTTTGCAGTCGCACAGCCCTGCTGAGGTTCTTCCATTTGGGGATGCGTGGGTATGGAGAGGGGTGAGACATCAGAGTTACAAGAACACTGCTGCTGTAGGTAACTGATATGTGATCTCATGGGTCTCATTGAGGGCTGCATTCTTATGAAGTAATGATTATTAATGATAAATGACAAGCTGAAAGAGCTCAGGACCCTCCAGAATTGAACTTACACTGGTGGAAAATCTGTGTCCTTTTTTGACTTACAGTTTGAGATCACTTTTGAGATCAAGAGATACCATTAGTAAATGTGTTATATTTTATGACTCAACCTCTGCTGTTCAGCATGGTATTTTTAAGAACAGTAGTGATAAGAGGGAATAAAAGTTACTTTTCAAATAGAGTGATCAGATTAGTTTTGGCCACATAATTAAATCTTTTGGTTACCAAGTTCAAAATCACTTAGTTCTGTCATTTTATTTCTGCAGCTCATCTCTCTAAAACCCAGGAAAATAATTTTTTTTACATTTTATCTATTTTTTTAAAGTGTTCTTTGGTTTTTAACTGACTATAAATTCCATAGAGCCTTTAGTACCCTCTGGTTTCTGAAATTTCTAGTAATTTAAAAAAAGTGTGTACCAGAGAGTGCTGCAAACATTCATCTGGCAAATCAATGGAAGTTTGGGGTCACCTTGGCCTTTACTAGTTTGTTTATGTTTAAAATCAAATAGTACAGAAAACCAGTGAAGAGAGATTTAAAAATATTATTTTATAAAATTTCTGCAGATTAAATAATTATTCCCTGAGTAGCTGTTTTAAAACAACAACAGTCATGTGAAATATGGCCCATTTCACAAGTGGAATAACTCACTTCGTGTGGGCGAGTGGGACTTGGCATTTCCATCTCTTCATAGCCTTGAAATGGAAATGATGTTTTGCAAAGTATATCCATGGCTATATTTATTCTACAGCCAAGGAAGGATGTACAAGCTGTATGTGCAATCCTTATTACCAGTTTAATTAGATAACTGTACTTGCCTTAAGGAATGAGTGTTGTTTATAAGAATTATTCTGTATTAGAATATGCATCATTTTAAAAATACGCTTTCTGTTTCTGATGATGGTACGTCTGAGGCCTTATTTGTAGCTGCTCATGAGTGTGTAAGTGATTCACACATGAGTAACTCATTCATAAGGGCAGTATTGTTGAGCCTCTTGGAATATCTGCATGAGGTGATTTGCTGGCAGAAATGCTTGCAAGATTTGGGACTGAAAGTAGTGGCATCTCAATGGTGCAGCCAGTAGCTGCCAGTGTGCTGTGCCAGCAGTGAAGCAGGTCATTGCAGTTGCTCGGTACTGGTAGCTACTGGCTTGATAGTGAGCAGGCTGTGATTCAGTTCTCCTAGTCCTGTGCCTGCATCTGAGGTAGTGTCCAGACAAGCTGTAGTCAATGGTGATGTAGTCGAGACAGTAGAGTTTAGGTATGGTGCCTTGAACCAAATGGAAGTGACTTTGTAGATGAGCTAGATCATTCTTGACTCTTGCTGACTGCAATGGAAAGCTAAACATACCTCTGCGTAAAAGCACAAAATTAGATGTGGCTGGGTACCTCTACTCTGTGTCTACCAATAGCTGGTAGAAATGCTTCTGAAAGCAACACCACATTTCTGTTCTAATACTAAGTTATGAACGTGGATGCCTTTGGATTACAAACTACTGCTCCTGGATGTTAATACAGTATATACACCGTCTATAGAGAATACTCAAATTTTGTCTTTGGTTACTTAAAGGGATATGTAAGGTTGTACAATATAGTATGGCTTTCAAGATAGCTTTAGTGGCTTTTAGAGTGCAGGAATTCCTATATGGTTAGCCAGTGTTTCTGTATGAAAGCATATTATATATTGTCGGGAGGCATCCATGTTTATAGATAGGTGTCCTTACCAAAGCATTACCTTTCCCAAAATAAAGAATCATAGCTGGTCATCTGTATTGCCTTCTGATGGTTATTGGTACTTTAAAGTGTTACAATAGCATTAAAGCACAAGAGATGTTCAGGTGTTACCTTGAAATAATTACAAAAGAAATTTTCTGTAATTGTCAATGTGGCAATAATAAAGCATGAAGTTGTACATTGGGCTTCTTTTTTCTGTAAGTACAATGTAAAGCAGCAGGATGCAGTTTTGTGGGGTTTATGAGATTTTATTACAGAATGCTCCATGACTAATCAACATTTTATAGATAGTGAAATTTATCAGGAAGTTTTATGACACAGTGGATGAGCTGGTTTGGATAGTCCAGTCTCATTTAAAATAAAAACTAGATGCTGCCAGCTAGAATGGGGTTTGCTGTTTTCCACTGTGAAATTGGACATCCTTGCATATCTTTGTGAAG
>JAOEHX010048798.1:18105-29731 GCA_025448015.1 Bolborhynchus lineola | reverse complement strand
ACCCAAACTAACCAAAGAGGTATTCCATACCACAGCACATCATGCCCACTATATAAACTGGGGGCAGTTACCTGGAAAGGTTAGATCACTGCTTGGTCGGGCTGGGTATTGGTCAGTGGGTGGTGAGCAGTTGTATTCTCGTCTCTTGTCACTTCCCTTATCATTATTATTATTGGCGGTAGCAGCAGTAGTTTGTGTTATACCTTAATTACTGGACTGTTCTCATCTCAGCCAGTGGGAGTTACATTATTTTGGTTCTCCTCCCCATCCCTCCGGGAGTCAGGGGGAGGAAGGGGAGGGAGTGAGCTAACAACTGCATGGCTGATTTGCCAACTGGGCTTAAACCACAACAATGAACAGACTTTAATTAACATTTGCCTCCAGAATTATTATCATGTTTATGTTCTATATTAAATGGAGTGGTTAGATAACCTAAATCCTGATTTAGGAGGTAGGGGATAGAATCTATGAAAAATATACTTTATTTAATAATACTGTAAAAGAATATGGACATTCCAGGTTTCTACAAAGGTAAGCTTGCATAACATAATATTTAAATCTTTAAACAGGTACATGCTAAAGTGAGTTAGATTTTATTTTACTCAGTGGCCTAGAGACTGATTCTCTGAATGTCTTAAAGAAGGACAAAACTAACATCATTTCCACCCCTGCCAACATAGTAAGACCACAGATTGCAAACTGTACAAAGAACTACAGCAATAAAATTGACTCACCTTTTCTGTTATCTCTTTTATTGAAGCTACAGTTGTCACATCAAAATGTCCACTCCTCCGTTTATAATCAATAAACAGACAATCCTTCACACCTCGTTCAATGGCTTGTTGGGAAGCTTTCATAACCTCTATTTCATAGAACCAGAGAGATCCCCTTTTATTACTGTTCCTTAGGCACAGACCAAGGCTAACAAAACAATGTTTGCAAATTCAAAATTCTTGTGGTTTTTTCCACATTTGTGCTACCATTTAGTTCATGTATATAGATGTTACTAGCAATGTATTCTAAGCAAGGATAAATTGGTTATACTTGCACACTCACCAAGAGGACATCTGCAAAATTTTCCAGGTGATTCTTTGACCAACATGTCTTTCACAGCATCAAGTAAAGGTCCTAGAATAAGCACAGGCCTAGGAGAGGTACAGTCCACTTTCTGTACACGCTGATATGCCAGACTTGCAGAATCTACAGACACAGAATATTTACTTATGAAAGTATAAATTATTTTCTGGGCATTCCTCAGATCAGCAGAAGTGCCCTTATAGTAATTATGAAAACTTGCAAGGGGTAAAGGTCTTGACAAGAACAAAACATGCTCACTAGCCATTATTGTAATTTTCTCCACTCGACAGTTTAAAATAGATGTTTTTCTAATTGAACCTGGTGCTTCCCACATAAACACACTCTAAACCAATCACTCCTATTTTTAACTTGCGTAACGGTTTGTTGAGCTTCTCCAAGGAAGTAACCATGGCAAACAACATGATTTTTGCAGAGCAGCAAACAAATAGTATTGATGATCTGAGTGGTGCCCAGGCTTTCTGTTTAGCCTAAGCAACCTAGACAGAAATTAAATAGTTGAAAGAAAGACCAAAACCGTGCATCAGAAAGCAATCTCCCGCTGCAAATGAAACATTACTGTTAAAAGATCTAGGAATAAACTCCATAAAAACAAACCCAAAACCAACCCAAACTTGAAACACTCTGGCTTGTAATTTAAATAAAAACGTAATAATTGTTATAAAAAGTAATGCACATGGGACATATGATCACTATTTGCATTCAGACCAACAAGAAAGCAACATTATTCGTTGTGACATGCTGTAACTGCTTAAAAATAAAAGAGAAGGAAAGGCAACCCCCTGCAAAGTATAACAAAGGTACTTGCCATCCAGGAAAGGAATTGAATCTGTACTGATTGTATCAAGAGCCAGTAGATCCTTTCCATCTTTGGAACCACTTCGCTTGTGCTTATGCTTTCTTCTGAAGAATGACCTCCGTGCTGCTGCTGACAATGTCTTAGATGAGCTGGTTTCATCTTTAGTTTCAGACATGCTGTGTCTCCTGTAGAATTCCTGATCCATCCTATAATGAAACAGACTAAGTAGTTTAAACTCAACTTTTTAAAAATTTAAACTTAACTTTTTTAATTTTTTTGACAAACAGTATCACTGCTGCTTTTCAAACACACTGGAAATTACCATCTCAAGCCTTAGTCTTAGTATCTTCATCACAGAAAGTTAATCAGAAAGAAACATTAACACAAATCAAATAACAAGCATCTGGAAACCTCACACTAACATAATTACCTCAGGATTCTTATAGTATAAATAGCAGCATGGCACAGAGGGTGACCACTCTTTACAGTCAAAGCAAAATTCTTCAAGGCAAAACCAGCAGTAGGCACTTGCCAGTAAAGTCAGCCTTGCTCAGAAGATCCAATTCTTTCTGTAAAGCTACATGTTATACTAATCCTTATAAATAAATTATTAGCAATCCAAAACAATAACTTCATGAAGTTTTCTTTTAAATGAGCACAAATATTTTGGCCACATAGAGTGTAGTTGGTTTTACTGTCAATCTTCATTAAGAAGCCTATCAATGATATGTATGGGTCTGTATGTATATACCGTACTTCCATACATTCCACATAGAACCATTGTCAGGATGGATTTTGAGTTATGACATGGAGAGAAGACTAATGGAAGAAAACAGCAAACAAATAATCTTAAAAAAATTAAAAAAAAAATCACTGAGTAGTAACTAATGTGATTTCAGTAAGAACAGAAAAATTTTAGTTCCTGCATACTCCTCTTAAGTGCTCCATCAACTTTCGGAGATTGTGGAGAATACACAGTCTTATGATAACGTTGCTGTCCACAGATAATTTAGTAACATGATACTTCCCAAGAATGACTGTGATAATCTTGGATTAAAGGATATTTTTTTTCTCTAGTTACTCCCACTTTTGTTATTGAATTATCTATCACAACACTAGTTGTAATTTCCATTTCTAGCTTACTATTTAGTAACATTAAACCGACTTGATAGAGCAATATTTTTAATTCAATGCTATTAAAATATGACATCCTTAAAATATCATGTCTAAAAATTAGTATCTCCCAGAAAGAATAGAAGCAAAAAAGTCTTGTATACCACATCTCACAAGTCAGACTTTTAAAAACTAAGATAAGTGAGGTCACTCACATATATTTACTTGGAATCTGTCCTCTTTCCAGCTTCTGAGCATTCTCATCTAGCTGCCAAGCCATCCAGCAACCAAAGTTTCCCTGTGGTAGAGTGTCATCAACATACAAAATGTCATCCTTCTTAAAGCTTAAATCCTGTTCCACCTCTGCCAGACGGTCATAAAGTGCTCTAGAAATGAAGACATAAAGAGGCTCTGCAACTGTTCTCCATCAACTCAAGGGAAGCACATGCATATTTATACTGAAAAGAGTTAAGAGATTAGCAGAACACGCAATATTTCAGAAGCACACAAAGTTTACAGTGAAATGTGCAGACTCACTATGCTACAGATTGTGTATTCATTGTCAAAAACTAGCTGGGATAAATGAGTAAATTTTTAATTTTAAAATGTGTTAAAATTGACGTAATATCTCTCTCATGATGCTCAGCATATTATCCTAACAATCTTATGCTTTCATTACCAGTCTTGCTCAAATACCTGATATAGAATCCATCTCCAGGAAGATCTTTTATCTTATTAAACTCTTCTATTCTGTATTGAGTCTTTATTTTTATGTTTTCTCCAGGCTTCAACATTTCAAGATAAGCTTCCTCAGCTGTTTTATTTCGCATATCAATGGCCCCATACTGCAAAACACAAAATGCAGAAACCCTTTAGTGTGAAATTTTATCTTAAGAGGCAACAGAACTAGGTGAGCTTGAAAATCATGCAAAGTAAGTTTGTTTTTACCACTGGCATGCTCTGTATACAAGTAAGTCATGCTACTTAACTCAGCACAGTTTGCAACTTAAGATGCCTATCAGGAGACCAAGACATGGAGGTGGAAAAGAAACTACAATGAACACAGCAGACATGCACCATGACAGTCTGCAATTCTTTAAATAGTTTTCAAGGTGTAAGCTGATAATCACAAAATTCACACTGGAAAGAATTTAGTATTTTTTTTTTGAAAGCAAGTGGTCTGAGAATTACAAAGCACAATTACAAAGCACAGTTTCCGTCTGGATACTAGAGGCGCAATGGGAGAGTCTCAGTGCTCAGACAAATCACTTTTCAGTTTTATCTGGAAAGGCCATAAAACCAAATGTGTTCATAACCTCAACAGTCCTGCCAAGTAGATAAATAGTCTCATTTCAGATACAGAAATTAGAGTGAAAAACATATTGCAAAGACGTATCTCCCAAAACTCTCATTAGAATTTCTCTGGTTTTCAGTATCTTTCATATCCTTGCCTTTATTCTGTGCAGAGCAATAGATTCAAGGCTTCCTATTTAGATGAATACAGCAGGTGTTCATAATTCCAAGTGGATATACATTAATCCTTCAAACTTGTGGGCAACTTGTGGTCTCAACAGTGGTAGTTCTCTAGGTCCACATCATCCAGCTCCTCATATGCCAAAGCATCCTCATGATTCTTACCCAGCGATTGTGACAGGAACTTGAGATTCACAGAACATCTCCCATTGTTAGACAAAATGATTTTTTGTACAAATCTCTCTTTATATCACCCTAGACATTTTGTCAGTATGCTACAGACTTTTCGTAATAGCTTACCTCAAGTATCATGTCACCTAAGACAAGTCCATCAGGTCCTTTTGCTGGGCTATCATCATCTACATCGGAGACAAATATTCCATACAGGTTTCCACCACATATCTGGATCCCAAGATCAACTTGAGATTTTTTAACAATAACAGTTCTAGGTTCAGGAGTCCTTTTGTTTGTGTCCACAGGGCCCCTTTAGACAGGAAGAAATAGCACATGTAGTCCAATTTAAAACACTGCCTTGCATACAATCAACTAACCATCTGAATATATATTTACACCATTTTTCAAAATAGATCACCTACAAACACAGTCTGGAAGACAAACATCATGTTCCTTGTAGACCTTCTTGATTAAACCAATCTTGCAGTAAAACTTTATTTGCTCTTTGCACCACCCCATCTTTCAAAAACAGTTTGAAAAAATGCATCCTGGGGTCCACTTAACTTGTCTGCTGACTTATTTCAACCACACACAGCATTCACAGAAGTAGATTTAGGTTTTTAATGCCCTTCACATCCCACATCCACCCTGACCATATTTTTTTTTTAATTTTAAGGCAAAAATTTTTACTCTCTACCTTAAAGAATTCCGGGGACTTGTAGTTGGTGTGGTTTGTTTGGATGGAGGTGTCATCGTTCCCTCATCCTGTTCACTCACAGTATCAATTACGGAATGATTGTCAGGTGTTGCAGCTCCACTGCCTTGAGGGGTAGAATGATTACTCACAGGTTCTAGGCGAGAACTAAGCAGGAGGTGCAGGGGAAGAGTAAAAGACTTGAGAGTTAGTATTTCACCAATGCCAAATATTTTCCATGCAGTCGAAGTTTTTAATTTGGTCATAAATTGTGGGGGGTGAAGATGGGAGGTAGGGGAGGGACAGGACACAAAATGAAACAGAAAAAAAAAAGCCCCCACAAAGAAAACCCCTAAACCCACCCCACAAAACTCAAATTAGCATCCCAAATAACCTACTTTCACCCTAAGCCTAAGAGAAAGATAAGGCTCAGTTTTAATGTGTGATCACGCATCAAAATAGAATGACGTGGTCATATACCTTTTCCAATTAGTTTTTGGAAACTCCAAGTATAAAAAAACACCAAACCTAAACCAAATCCCAAAACCAATTGGAAGTACCAGAATCTCATAATCCTTGGAAGAAGTAATCTTTGTAGTTTAATGTATCTAAAGATTATGCCCAAATAATAAGAAAGAAAATTTAACAGGTGCATCAAGCATTTTTATTTTCTTTTTGACATGCAGGCATTCACACATTACTTTTATAAGCAATCACACCACAAATATGCTGATGTTTGCGAACACACAACCTGCATAGAATTTATCTACTAGCTAAATAACTGAATGGACCAGAGTAGTTTTTTTCAAAGTCTAGTCAACTTTACCTTGATCGTGAATGATTGCCGAGCTGATACATATGTGGGTTATACTGAGCCAGAATAGTAATGGTGTCACACTGCTGTCCAATGATTAGTCGAGCCTGTTGTTCTGTAGCATTTCTCAAATTTATTCCATTAAACTAAGGAAAAAAAAATGCACAAACCAGGATGTCAAGTTTTCAGATGCAAACTAACAAAATTGTTCTTTCACTCTCCTAATTAGTTTCTTGTCTATATGCTGACTTATTTCCACTGAGGTAAATAGGAAGATGGAAATGCTGCTATACAGTGATTCCTAGTGTTTACTCATTGGAAGGAATCATTATAATTTCAAAACATTGGTAACCTGACCGTGAGTTTAAAAATCTTTTTACAATTGAAAGACATAAATATTCAGAGCTTTGTTATGAACTGATATCACTAATTAAACACAAGTTGGTTCAAATCACTGATCTGAATAAATTCAGGATTTAACGACAAATTCAGATCCATGCTTATTCGGGTCCATTGTCATACTGTCCACACACTGTGGAACAGATGATGTTTTAGCATACATCAGCATGAACAGACCGAACATTTACAAAGCAGCTCTGTACTTCTAAAAATGCTTCTTCACATGTTTAATACTATAAGCAGAAACATGACTGTAGCTAATCTAAAGCCTAAGTGAACATTTTTTAAACCAGGTATCTCAGGTAAGGATACGGCACAGCAACAGCAGCATGAAACTTGGTATAAGCCAGTTACATGAATATTTACTCACATCATCAGGTAGAGTATGACCTTGGGATTATATTATTTTAAGTACTGAAACAGGCTTAAAATATAATTTAATCTATATAAGATGCAATGCAGATCTACCACCAAAAGACACTACTTATGATAAAGCCTGAAAAAACATCACAACAATCACAATTAATGGAATATTACAATACTACATCTCACAGTACACAAGCTTTCACTAGATACTCTTTTAGGGAATGTAGTTATGGCTGGATTCATTGGAACTGATTCATTAGGCCATCGGAATAGTAGTAAGCAAACAATTACCTCTAGTAACTGATCACCATACTCAAGGCCAGCTTGATGAGCAATGCTCCCACCTGTTACTTTAGAGACAAATATTCCACCATTTTCTCCACTCACAATGGAAATCCCCAGTGGCTCAGAACCCTTCTGCACTTTAACATGACGTGGCTCTTCCATGTAGGGCCTTTTAGAAGAGACAGTTAAAACTGATTTGGACAAAATTGCACTTGAACCATCACAACATCAAAGTTACATGCAATACTTTATGTCTGTCTGAAATGAAATAATAAAATAGGTTTACAGAGTTACTTTTAAAAAAATTTACTGTTAACTGTCTTAAATGCATTCCTTTAAAATCATGCGATGTATTGGCATAAGTAAATGTCTACCAGGTACATGACTGCTCTAAAACATCATGGTATTTATGAATTACAAATATTATGGTGGTGAAGTTGGTAGGAAGAAGCTTCCAGACGCATATTATATAAAAGTAATTGAACCATTGTATATAATATGTCATTTACAAACCATAGTCCAGAAAGGTGTGTTACAAATACAAATGCTGGGAGTATTTATCACCAGTGAAAATAAACATCATAAATAATAAGGTGGTAAACCAAAGGACAATGCACAAATATCAGATTTTATATTTGTAAGTTGGGAAACATAAATTAGTAACGAAAATTAAGCAGTTGCAAACTCAAGCCATTAAGACAGCAGTTTGCATGGTAGCATTACAATCACCATGCAAATTCTCCTCAAACATGTAAAATAGCACAAAGTGCGCAGTAATGCTCGAGAAGGACAACCTTAGATCAGGCCAACCTCAAACTCCTTAGTGATGAGAACCTAGGCCTAGGAGCCACAGGGATTCTCAGAAAAGACCTATTACGGAACAGATATCTGAAAGATGTAGAAGATTTGAACACTTAGAAAAAGACATACAGTAGTATGACACGAGTAAGTATAACAAGAGAACGGCTTTCACAAAAGAAAACCCTGACAGATTCCACTTTCCTCCCCCCATAGTTAGGACGTACCCACCTGTACAAATAGGGCTGGTCCCTCCCTGGTGTGTGCAAGTACATAGTAGCCTACTAAAAGATGCTGGTTCCTATTACTATGCACTTAATGGCAATGCAGCAAAAGGCATCACCAGATACTAATAGTTGAGCCTGTTCTGAATGAAACAGCCTGTTTATCAGGTGTGCTGTATTTTTTTATTTTAATAACATCATACTACATTTTTCATGCACTAATTTGAATGTCTTCTTTCCTAAACCTTCATTATGACATTTTCTAAATTGTGCCAAATGCTTGAACTATTTAACTGTGCTGTTCAGAGACCAGATGAGTAAACTGGGCTTCACTCAATGCTACTAACGTGAGTTAGGCTGAGGAGAGCCATTTTTTGAAAGAGTAGGATTTGGGGTTGGGGGCAGAGGCAGAAGGACATGATTTCATAAATTCAGAAATCCTTATTGCCACAGCCTTTGAAGATAGCTATTTAGCAGCCTTCTGAAGCAGGAGCGTAACAATTTGCCATCTTATAAATGCATAAAAGATAAAAACTGGTTGCTGATATGAATGTTAACTCTGGAACTCAGTAATCTTGTAACACCAACATCACTGTTAGGCATGACACCCTCAGAGCTTGTCTATTGATACAATGAATACAAGGTAAGTTTATTGACAGATCATCTGCATTTGTATGTTGCATTTTGTAACTGAACTCCCTGAGGACTGATTTTATGAATTGAAACTACATCTTTCTGAACTTTATTGTACCTTGCTGCTTTCCCGTCTACCACATGCATTTTTAAATTTGGTTGGTTTGCTTGTTTGTGAATGAAGTAAGAATCAAACCCATACAAACTGCACAGGATCATCTTAGAATTCTAGTAAACACAAAATGAAAGAATTAGCAATGCACGTAGTAGGGAACCAATAAAAAAGTGGAACAGAATGATAACATGCAAAATGTGTCTTACTTGATAAGCCGTGTTATTAAAATCAAGTGAAGTGCACTCTTCTATAACATTCAGACTGCCTGCCAGAACCACTAAACACTAATTAGAAAAAAAGTCTTAATTGATCAGATCTTTGAATTTAAATTAAAATCAGCAGAACAAACAGAAACATTGATTTTTAATATTTTTTTAAGCTGTATTGTTATTACTTTTACCTGGGGAAAAGCCAAGCAAGCTATTTACTATGTATTTTATGGGGAACAGAAAGAATTATAAGACTAAATAACCATTGAAAATGCTATCCAGGTATCTTGAAGCATTTTCTTAGAAGAGGCTTAAATTAGCTACTTTCCTAAATAAATTACTGTTTGTATTTGTCAGGTTTTTGTTTTACTGTTTAAAAAGCCAAAAAGAACAAAACCTCGAATTACATTCTTTTGAGAAAGTCAATCCAGACTACACTTTATAGACACACACAGCAAGAGTTAAAGGGCTGGAACCAGACTGTATTTCCACTGTCTGATAAACATTAAGAGAGGTTTTTACTTCCCAGAGATTAGAACACATACTTTGTGCTCAGAGATACCAAGTTATAGAGGTGTCAAAACCCTGCCTTTTTCAGCTGAACATTACACACCATTAGCCATGTGAGAGAGAAAAATTCAGACTTTGAATTTGCAAGTGACAATTAGAGGAACATTTATAAGAGAACACAAATTGAGTACATGTAAGTACAAAAGTCACACTGAAGTCAGAAAGAATGAAAATTCACAAAAACCTCTTTATATTCCCTTCCAAAGCAACACTGTCCTTTGTACACAATACACATTCTGGAGCTACTACAATAACTTAGTTATGGATTCTTTAAACAAGACAAGTTTTATTTAACATTTTATGAATAACTTTTTATTACTACCAGAAAACTTGGAATACAGTATATCCTCATTACTTTATCATTCACATTTTTTATAGTCAGTCCTCTTACATAAATCAAGCAACACAAAGAGGTCTTGAAATCCACATAAATGTAATCTATTCCAACATATCATAGCTCCTTTACATTCCCACAATGGCATTCAGTTGCTTTACTGTAAAAAAAAAGCCTGATTCAGATTTCTGTCTTACTGTTCAATGCTTTGAATTCATTCAAACTTTTTAATAGTCAGTCTACCCAGATCAGGATAAAATGAAATCAAATGTCTAGAACTCATACCACAAGCAACATACCTTGAAAATATTTATTGTGAGATATAGAAAGTTGCTAAAACACAAAGCTCACGTTTTTCAGAAAGCCATCATATCAGGTTCAAATTCCGCAAGCAGATAAACATATACTTAAAGCTACTGCTAGCAGTGGTCTAAGTGCAGCCAAAGGGATTAGTCACAGTAGTAAATTTGCATCTGTACACATAAATACATTCTTGCACAGATATGCCCTCAATTTTCCATGTCATCTGGCTAACCTGAACTAAGGCACAGTAGTTAGAATACATATTCTGTAACACTAAGGCACCTGATATTTAGGTATCAAATGTTACTAGGTCTTCATTTGATTAGCTCTCCAGAGTAGAAAACAAGCCTATCACAAACAAGTATGAGGTACTTCAGCTAAAGGACTATATTCCAATTTAGACCACTCTTACTTTGTGTGGCCATTAGTCTAATATGAAGGAAATAAACCCTTATGAAATTCCTTAATTTTCTGAATTCAAGAATCTAGTCCTCAATCTTGTAGAAAAAATCCACACAAAGATCTCTTGCGTATTTTGTAAAGAAGATGAAAATGTTAAGTAACAGGATCCAAGATGCACATCCATGCCTACATATTTGTCATTTAAATTAAATGTTCATATTCCTTCAGCCTAACAAACAAAGGTAGAAAATACCTCAAATACATTTGTATTAAAAACAAATAATGTGGAGACCTTACCTATCTTTTCTACGTTCTCCAACAGATACTGGGCTAATGGAAATCCTAGGTAATGTAGAAAGGCTGTTCTGAGATTGGCTACTGGCGAAGGAAGATGTTTCCAAGTTGAGAGGTGACTGTGGAGGAGTTATCAAGCTGGGACTGCTACATTCAGAGTGTGATAAAGAGCCTATGGAAAATCAACAGCTGAGCTTTAGTATCCTGCATCTGTCATAGTCTGGAGACCCACACAGACATAGTGAAAGACACCGTGCACATCTGAGAGGAGAAAGAGGACCAACTGTTCACTAGCACTCCATTAACCACACAAGGAACTTAGGGAGACAAGGTAACTGACTTCAGACACTGAAAACTTACTGTTCTTAATGACTACATGTCAAATCTGTCCTCTCTAAGTGTGCATAAAACTGCTGCCATTCTCAACAAAGACAGAAGGTTACAAAGCAGCTACACCATAAACATGTTTGAAAACACTTAACAATGCAAAGTTAAAAAAAAAAATCAGGAAATGAGAAGTAAAATAAAATAT
>JAOEHX010048796.1:5069-25277 GCA_025448015.1 Bolborhynchus lineola | reverse complement strand
TATAATTCCAGCTTTATTCAAATGCTCTTAGTCTCAGTGCATTCTGGTTTGATTTTTTCCTGTCAAAAGAGGCACAGAATTAAGCAAGTGCAATATCTTAAAACTTGGAAATACCAACTTAGGAAAAAACAAAAAGGAAATTAATCTCCCTTGATTCTCATTATATCCAATACATTTCACTCTTTTAAGGTTTGGAATAAAACTTTTTTGGTGTCTGGGCCTCACTCTCACTGTGAATGCCCTACAGGGATTACAGGAATAGACTTCAAAAATAGCAGAATCAAGTACCAATTGCTCACTTTAACAAATACATTAAAGCCCTAACACAGGTGCAAGTACACCATGAAGAGGAAGTGCAACTTTTCATACAGTTTCCATCAGAAGTGGCAGACAGAATGGATTTAAAAGCCCTATGAGTTCTAGTTTAAAATATTAGCGAAGGCTCTGCAACCACAACTTTGAGGATCAGAGTCATATGTAAATGCTGATTCTTTTTAAAATGTTGAAGTGTGACAAAATGCCTCTTATTGTCAGTCTCTTCATTGTCGATGTTGGCAATGAATAAATGAGCGAACTTGTTTTAGTTTGAAAACTACTGAAAATGTAAACAATCATTGAGCATAGAATAAACAGTTGAATGTGGTGTTTGCTTTCATTTTAAATAGCTTAAAATGGAGGGAAACCCAGCATGAGATTAAAAGTACAGTCTATCTTACTGTGTGGTTCTTTTCCAATGACTTTCTAAAAGCACTGCTCTTATTCCAGAAGATAACATGAAGCTGTGTTTCTCGAATAGAAGAAAAAAATCGGTCTCACAGAAACAAAAAGACACACCTGCTTCCTTCATTGGGGATTTTTGTTCTTTCTTTTTTATTCACTAATTAAAATGAGAGAAAATTCTGCTGTCTCTTCAGATGTTTCACATGTTTTGCATTGTTTACATTTAGGAATGGGAACCCCTTGGGCCCACTGACCCACAGGCTCGCTCGGAGTCTTTTATTCAAAACAGAACTCCCTAAAAAGCAGAGCTGAAGATTTTGTAGCTGCTACTCAGTATATCCAGTGCTCTTTAGGAGTGTGATTTCAATGACAAATGTTCCCACTCTTCCCAGTGCAAGAAGTTATGCACCATGCATGCACACTCATTCTTCCCAGTCTTCCTTGCTGTCTCTGTTTCTTCTCTATGTACTCTTCTTGTCTTAGGGAAGCAGGGAAAGCCTCTCCTTAACAGTTATTTAATCCTGGTCCTCTTCCACCAGTAAAGCACTGATAAAGTCATATTACAGCAAATTAACATATGGCCTGCTTATTGCCATTTATATTCCTAAGTGAAACTGTGTTAGCAAGATGGTGCTATACCTTGCATGGTCCTGGGTGGGGCAACAGGGAGGACTAATATCACCTGCAAAAACCAGCTGAGTTTAACTTTTCAGCTTGAAATCCTGACGAATAATGGAGCTTTCCATCCACCCTTACAGGCTTGGGAGTCCTTTGCAGCTCACATTATTGCCTTCCTCCTCCCCCTCACAGCCTTGCTGTAGCCTGAGGAGAAACTGTAACACTAATCTTCAAATCTTTGTTATTTAGTAACTAGTTTAATGTCCCGGGAATCAAATGTCTTTAAGAAACTCTCAAGGGAAATGGGTGTGACCCCTGCGTACCCTGAGAGCCATTCAGTGAAGCGAGACCCTCGCAGGCACTGCTGTGCCTGCAGCCACCAGCAGCCAAGGGTCATGTCGCACTGCTGCGAAAAAGAAGGAAGGAGAAGGCGACAAAGCAAAAAAAGACATATTACAAATGGGCTCTCACAAAAACACTGTTTCCCTGTCCATAAAAAGTGATTGTGGACAGAAGGCTCTGAGGTTTATTCTTTAGGCAGATTTTGGAACAGGCATCCTGGCCCAGGTAAAAGAATACCCAGCCCCTTCCGTGAAAGAAATTCCAGCCTGGGGCAATCATTGCCTCCATGTAACTGCTTGTCGGCATGCCTTCCTGGTGCCCCAGGCAAATGTTCTCTCCTTGATCCAGGGGATGGTGTTTTTAACTTCTCTCTGGACTCGTAAAAATGCAGGTGCATAAAGTCACCTTTCCTCTTGCCTGGAGCTGAGTATAAGACAGCATGGACACCATTCTTCACCAAACCTGATGTTGCATCCAGTTGAGAATATGAGCTGGGGTGAATAAAACTCAAGGGACGCCTGCCTGCTGGTCCCAATAGCCCTTCTTGCAGCTTGAGCACTCTAGTGCACTTTCTGAAGGCAGCACAACTGCCTTGCAGTGATGGTCTTGGAGGTGCGGGCACATCAATCCAAACCAGCAGAGGTCTTCTCAGCCCTGGTGTGGGAGAAGTTGTGAGGCAGTGTTTTTGTCTGTCACTCAAGAAATAGAAACTTGTAAGCTCTGAACTTGTTCCTTAAGCAAATTACCTGGCTTTTTTCTTTTTACAGAAAAAAACTTCACCAGAATTTCCATCCTGTAGGAGATACTGTTATTTTCCTTCTTAATTGCAACTGAAGAGCCTGAAAGAGAACATTGAAATTCCCTTGGAGACAGAAATTTAGATTTTAGCCAATTTTTTCATCTTTCACTCTCCATCTTCTGCAGCAGCTGAGGCAGAGAAACAGCAGAGAATAATCTTTGTCACTGCACATTTCATTCATACAAGACCAACTCCGTTACCTGCAGTCAGTGAAAGAAAAAGCTGGCAAATAAAGAGCAAATGACAAAGCAGATAATGACATTACCATAGTGCATATGAACAATGGATCTATATTAAATTCGCTATGATGTCCTTATTTCTGGTCTTACTTCATCCATTTTGAGTATTGGTCTTTGCAACCTTAGCATTTCGATTTGGACACACTTTGCGCTTTTGGAACAGTGCTGCAAAAGCACACTGTATAATCTAAAGAGATTTAAAGACATCCTATTGGGATACAAAGAAAATGAGACACAAAAGTATTTTTTCCAGCAGGGATATAACAATGCATGCCTCTATATTCGGGCTTGCATTTGTGGTAAGTGCTACTCAAGAGTTTACATCCAGAATGCATATTTGTGATTTTTATGGTAGAAAAAGGATTGGGAAAAATAGTGATACCTAATGCAGTATCATCTAAAATTGCATAGGAAGAGAAATATTTTTTTATCATGAAGTTTCCAGATGGCAACAAGGTTGGTGGTGTCAAGACTAGAAGAGTAGTATAGTCTCCAGTGCTCGAAGATCTTATCATATTACTTTGTTGAGCCTAATCACAAAACAGACTGGTTTTATCAAGCAAATAGGGACATCTTCATTCTTTTGGGAGAAAGTACTAAACATATAATGTATCACTTTATATTGAATATATCCTTACCTAACAAAAAATGTCAAGAGAGAATGTGAGGCTTCTGAGATATATCATAGCTAAATTGGTTTTAGATGCCTGATATGAGCTTACTGCTGCTTTTGTATTCATCTAAGCATAGCTTTTGTGTTCAGTGGAAAAGGGGAGTGTTAATTATTTACACTACTATAAATCTTTAATTACTTTGATATGGTGTCTGTAGTCCCTTTATCATTCAGAGCAGTGAAATGGCTCTTGCTATGGTAGACACAAAATGTGATGTGAGTGAAATGAAAGCTGCTCATCACTGGCTTGTACAGGAGGGGGTGGTATGTCTTGGTTTAAAGGGCCTCTGATATCTTCTGTGACAAGCTTGTCACTTTGTGAGCAAGCAGGGTGTGTGACTGAGTGCACTAAAATGTTCCAGTGTGTATATGGATAGCATTGGATATGATTTACTGTTTGTCCTCTGGTTACTGCAAAGACATATCTCACATCCCATGAAGACCCTAGTACTAAGTAGTATCATATTCAAGCAGACACGCCAGTGTCAATGGGACTGTCTGTGCATTTAAAAACAGGCCCATAAGTAACTACTTTGTTGGTCAAGGGCTTGTCTTGCCTTGGTATTCAGGGATTTTTCAGCCCTATTTTGTACAGGATCAGATATCACCACATTTATTACAATAAGTGGAGAGTGAGATGGAAATAATGAGTGAAAAAGGGCAGCAAGTTTTTTGACTTAGATTTATCTTTACAGATATAATTGCACAGCTCAGACGGGTCCCTGCATAATTCATGCAGCCTATAACTAAAGATAATCAGGAAACCAAATAGGAACACAGTATACTCATACTTCCATTTATATGAGGCTCTTGCCCCTCTTAGTGTGAAACTGGATCTGCCATATCTCAGGTGGTATTCTCCTGTCCTGAACTACCCTCTTTCTTACCACTTCACAGAATTTCTTATGGCTTGTGCTTACAATATTTTGCTATTTATTAAGAATAACCTTCCTTTCTGTAGAGGTGGCCTCTGTTCAGACCAGCCTTAGCTTCTTTCTTCTTTTTTTTCTTTCAAAGAAGACTGCGTAGAACTTCCTTCTTGGGCATATACATTGCTTCAGCTCAGAATCACTTGTACATGGTCTTTGGCTCTGGATACAGCAAGGCATGACTGTTACTGAAATTGGTCTTCTCTTTCCTGTGACTGACTGGTCAACTCTCAAGAACTGAGGGACAGCTTTTGCTCATATGCTAAATACACTTTAGGATCTAGCATTTTTATTTTCTTTGTAAAGAAAACATCATGTCTTGTAGCTTAGCCTGTGATACTGTGACAACTTAGATGGTGTTAGCGTGATTTATCTGCAGACACTGAGAATATATGAAGCTGTTCTCCATGGGGACTCACATGTTCTCATACATTCCTTTTTTTTTTATTATCTTCTTTTTTTGTTCCTTCAAAATGATAGCAAAGTACTGGAGCAGACTGACTGGGAATGGCTGGAAGTTCTAGAAGGTCTTGGAGAGCTCCCTAGGGAAAGGGTTTAAGGAACAAGCTATGTACTGTGTGCCTGACCTGCCTTGGGACACAGGAAGGATTGGTGACATCTTCAGATTCCTTCAAACACGTTTTTCTGCTAGTTGAGTCCATACATCACCGTTCCCCTCTCTGCTCTGGGACTTGGAGCTCAAGATTAATTCACAGATTGGGATATGAAAAAGACAGCTGTCATTAATCAGCAGTTAAACTTTGCAATTGTGTCTTGCATGCAAATTGTGATGTCTTTGAGGCATCCACTAAACTGAGTCTATCTCCCAGGTGTACTTTCTTGTGGTACTGCTGGTTTGGCTTAGTTTTAATATGAAATAGTGTAAAAGCAGATTTTTAATGGTTTACAAGTAAAAACATTAACTGACCTAACATTTGTAGTAGTCAGTGACACTCACGTGGCTTCACTGAAGTGTACGTATGAACTCTGATAAACTTTAGCTAAGTTTTTATTTAACCACTTATTTGTAATATATTTACTTATAACATTGGTTAGCTTTGAGGTGTGCAAATGGACAAGTTTTCTAATAAAAATGTACTTTTATGTCTGTATATTCAGTGTGACTTTCCTCTAACTCAGAAAAATAATCTGTTAGTTTAATTTAGAGAGGTTAACCAAGAATTTTGTTTGAAAGTTCCAGTATGCTTCAAACTTTATTATTTCAGAGAAAAAGAAAAGTCTCCAAAGTATGTTGCATTTCACTATCACTCGTGAATTAATATCCTAGAATATAGACAACATAGAAATTTATTCAAAAGTAGGTAGGATAAATAAACCAATAAAACTTGACATACCACTTTCAGGAGGTTTTCTGGTCATCATCATCAGAACATGTTTCTTTATTGTTCAGGAAAGAGAAAGATCTTTAAAAATCTGCAATAAACCCATAATAGGCAGCTGCATAATGAGTAACCAAAGAAATAGCTCTACGGAAGCTTTCATAACTTCTTTATTAGTTTCCCTAGACTATCCTTCCCCTTACATTCATTCTCCAATAATCTTTCATGATTCAGTGTTGCAAAAGAATGGTTGCTGTAAATATTACACTTGAAATTCTAATGGGAAGTTTCCTCAAGACCTCACAAAAGAAAGGTGAACATGCTAACTTAGGAAATTTAATTGACGTTGAAGTCTGATTCTCTAATTAAATTGATATTGATGTGGTTTCTTCAACTTTTCTCATAAAGATTTACACTTCTCTGTTGCTCTGTTTGCTGCATTATATCAGTGTGCCAAGCAAGAGGAAGCACAGATACAGAATGGCGTTACTTCACATTTTCACATTCCATAACTTATCTATCAATAGCTTTTACTTGCATTTTCCTCTTACATTCACTTCCTTTTTATTATCATCCATCTGAAAAAACAGACATTGAAATATATTGGTTTAAAATTTATTGATAACATCCTTCACTAGCACATTAAAAGACAGCATATTCTCATAGTTTAGCATATACATTATTTTCATAAAAACAAAGTTTAAATTCTGATTTTAAGAGAAAAATAATGACATATGACTGTTAGACAATTATTCTCAGATATTTCTGGACTTTTTTACAGTTAGAGCTCCAAAGATTGAAGTATGGAAAAAGTGTGCAGTTATCAGAAGTCATCTGGCAGAATTATTCAATATTCAAAAGAAGATTAAGTACAGAGTAATAACTGTAGTGTAGTGAAGACTTGTTTTGTCAGTAACGGAGCAGTTAAGATGTAAAATACAGAGGGAACTGGCAACTACTGTCCCTGAGCATGCAAACCTCCCATGAGAACATTAGCCAGATATGTTACCTTCTTTTTCTAAGCTGACTGCATTAATGGCTTAGTGCAAATACTTTGTGGAGGATGTGTGCTTCAAAACACAGTGTTAGCTTTGGCATAAAATTTTGCTCTCTAGTGTTTTCATTTTTTTTCTCTCAGCAGTGTCTGAAGTCTGATTCATAGAAACCATCTCTTCTTTGAAGACATGCTTTTATTGCTCCCAGATAGATCTTTATTCATACGGATGCTATCAGTTCACTGGTCATAGCTGATTCCTTGGTACAGCAGCAGTACGTTCCTTGAGCAGACACTACTCTAACTGTCTGGAGTAGTAAGGGTAGCACGTCATGCTCATCAGTGGCTTTAATTAATAAAGTAAAAGCATTTTTTTGTACTGCAAGACTTTTTTTCTGTTTCTGAATATGCGTAAAAGAGCACAGAAGCAAGTCAAATTTGGTTACATATTGTTAAGTTATTCTCTGAAGCTTAGCTTAGTTCAACAGTGAACTAACACATTAAGGAAACATGTGTAGATGATGGTCCAGTGTTGACCCTTTATTCTTACATATTATACCTTGCTTCTTGAAGAGCTCTTACTTTTCCAGAGGAGTGTATAAACCCACTGAATTTCAATTTTAACTTTGATTTCATGACTGAAATACAAATAAAAAATTAAAAAATTACCATCAAAGTGTCTGTAGTCACCAACATTGTAGATTTTTGTTGAAAAATACACTCGTTAGCAAGACAAGATCCAGTCACTTTTGTTGGGAGTTTTAACAGAACATTTCCGGATTCACTTCTGGACAAAGTGACCACAAGAGGAGCACCAGTCTCATGTATCTGTCTGAATGAATTCAACTGGAAACGAGATTTGTTGCTTATAGTGTCTCTATTGCTGTGCTTATTGAGGGCACAGAAAGGACCCCTGGGTTTATGGCTTTTTGTGTGTAATTTGAAAACGTTTGTTTCTTTCAGTACCTAGCCAATATTACGTAATATCACATCAGCCTATGCAACGTGGTACAACATTTCCTAAGGCTTTTGCCTCTTGGCATGACAGAGGATAAAAATGGAATTTAAATTTGTTCCTTCATACTTGAAATATCCCAAGGCACTTTATGAAGTAAAACTCTAAATTACATGAAGGAAAGCTAAGTGGTGTTAGGTAACCAGCAGCATTTGAAGTTTTTTGAAGTTCATCATGCAATTTTGCTCTGTTACAATGAGAATGGATTTTGCGGTCAAATCTGTGTATTTTTAGATATATTCAAAACACAGCAATTATTTGGATGCTGCTGCAATATTAATGCATTATGTATGTATTATGTTCATAATTTGATATTATATATTATATTGGAGAGCTATGAGCTGTTTATTTATAACATCTTAGTCATAGGGCATGGTGCAATTATGCCAAGAAAATGAAATAAATATAAAGATTAAGAACTACATAGCTTGCAAAGTAAAATTAAAATTTTGGAATTATAATTCCCATCACCTCTGTTCCCCAAAATAATTTAATTGAAAATTTCTGCAGTAAGAACTCAGTTCCATGAGCTGTAACATTTATGAAATCTTTCTTCTTGCGTCTCTTCTGTACTGTTTCTGTGGTAGCTGATGGATGAATGAGTAAGTCTTTTCCTCTTTTCCTAGAGTCTGGAAAACTGGGTCTAGGTGGCTGTGCTTGAGTAGTGGTTGGACAAGATGACATCAAGTGGCCCCTTCCTACCTCAAACATTCTATTATTCTGTAAATAATTTGTACCTGTTTCTTCTCCCTGCCACTTATTTTCAAAGAACTTGTACACCACTAGTATTTCAGAAATGTTGCCATGGCTGTCAGCCTTGGCTAAAGCTCATGAGCAGCTTCCAGTGCATTTGTGAGGACTCTGACAGTTAGCCTTCTCTTCTTCAGGCTGAACAGTCACAACTTTCTCAGCCTGTCTTCATACAGGAGGTGCACCAGCCCCCTGGTCATCCGTGTGGCCCTCTTCTAGACTTGCTCCAGTGGTTGCAGGTCATTCTTACTTTGAGGACACCAGGACTGCACACAACACTCCAACCAGAGTCTCACATGAGCAGAGTAGAGGAGCAGGATCACCTCCTTTGACCTGCTGGTCATGCTCCTTTTGATGCAGCCCAGGATACAGTTGGCTTTCTGGGCTGCGAGTGCACACTGCAGCCAGCTCATGTTCATTTTCTTATCAACCAACAACCCCAAGTTCTCCACAAGGCTGCTCCAAATCTCTTCTCTGCCCAATCTGCAGCTGTGCCTGGGATTGCCCCAACCCAGGTGTAGGACCTTGCACTTGGCTTGGTTAAACTTCATGAAGCTGGCATCAGACCACCTTTCAAGTGTGTCAAGATCTCTCTGAATGGCATTCCTTCCCTCCAGCATAATCAACCGAACCACACAGCTTAGTGTTGTCAGCAAACTTGCTGGAGGGTGCACTCAATCCCACTGTCCATGTCACTGACAAAGATTTTAAACAGGATCGGTCCCACCAGTTTCCAGAACTTTATTTTTTTTGTTTGATTATATTCTGAAGTGCTACAAGCAATTCAAAGGCTATACCCTTCCATGAACTGCATTTGTAATGACTCTAGCCTTGAGTCTTCTTTTGCTGCTGAAAGCAAAAAAGCTTAGTCTTGGGAGCTGTCATACATAGATTGACCAATCTGTCCTGATATTTGATGCAGTACTAGTTAACATGAAGAACAGCAGTAAATGAAGTCATTAGGCACAACTCAGACAGCTGACTGTTCAGTTTTGTTCAATGAAAGTGATGTATTGATAAAACAAATTTACTTTTTGTGTTTGTCTATCCTAACTAATTTTGTGTCTATGGTTAGTTTGCTGCCAGGTCTTCCACATGAGCATTACAAGCAATGGCATTGTACTGTTTGTTGTTCTAGCGCCATCCATTAGTGTCGCAGATATCACAGGGGCACAGTCTCTAAATTTAGGAGACAAATTGAAACATAAATAGGAACGGAGGAGTGGGAAGCACAGGATAATGACTATAGCAAAAACAATCACATATAGTTCTTTAGTGCACCAGCATGCATAATTCATACACATTTGTTTCTGGTCTTGCAAAAATGGCTTTAGTGCTTCTTCTTTCATACTAATGAAATCCTCCCAACTTTTTGCCTACTACCAGCCTACTGGCATTTTCTGGGGAATACTGGAAAAACAGCCTTGATGATAGGCAAGCACTATTCAGCAAATGCCAAAACAGCAGGCTGTTATCAATACCAGTCTAGGCACAAATGTAAGGCACAGCCATGGGCTGCTATGAGGAAAGGTAACTTCATCCCAGCCAGATCCAGTTCAGTTACAAGAATGTAAATTTGCACTTGTTTTACACACGTGGCTTATAACCAATTATCATGGATATTTGCAAACCTGGTGACAAATTCCAAAGCAGATTACTTTTATCAATTACAATCTTCATTCCCAACCAGGAAAAGAAACAAGTTGGCAGTTAAACCTCTTTAGAAACCAGCTTGTTAAAAGAATTGCATCCTGCCTTTTAGGCCCTGGGGCCAACATACGATATCATGCTTTATATTCAAGTAGGGCTTATTGAGATGGTATGCTAATGTCTCCCTTAGTACAGAGAAAGCAGTGAAACAACCATTGCTTGGAATATGTTTGTGAAACCTGAAAAAGAAGGTAACTGTTTAACGCACAGTTTTAAGTTAACCTCAATTGGACGTCCTGAACTTTGCATCTCTTTCAGTATTTCTGGCAGCTTTCTTAACAAATTAATTCTGATTAGGCCCATAAACCAGGTTAAACCCTGCATGTGCTCCATTACTGTTATTGCACAACTTTTTGCAAGTTTAGCAGGGATGATAATTTTTAAGGAAAAGAAGCCAGTTAATTAGTACTGAACTGTCACAGATTCCTACATTTATGATCTGTGTAATTGCAAAGGGATGTATCATGCTATCAGCTTAATCATGTATTCCCAAGAATACATTTCCAAGCATTAGTAGATTTTAGATTAATTTTTATATTGAAAATATGCTCTTTTCCCTAAGTTAATTCTGGTCATGTGGACAACAACCTTCTGATATGAATACTGTTAAGAGTATAAATGAGATATGTATTTGATATATGGCTTTTCCCACATCAAAAGAGTTGAGACCTCATGAGAAGAATATACTTATAAAAACTAAAATGCATTCAGCAAATCAAAGCATACTAAAAAGCACAGAACACCAAGTGCAGACCATGGAAACCGTGGTAGAGATAAACAAAGAGCTACTTACGAGCTGTCTTTAGTGCTGGTGTGGGAGAGTTGTGCAGCTAAATTCTACTGTCTTTTATGCTCTATTTTCCAGTAGTTTCGTATTTTGGCAAACAGTTTCCTAAACTGTATTAATTATTCTGATCTGGCTCAGCTAAGGTGTGTATTTTTTTAACAAGGATTTGAGAGTATAAACTCTTGTCAACTCTTGTGCAGATATTCATGGGTGCAGAGTCTGACTTCACCTCTCTTGCTATAATTCCTTTCTTAGTATCAAGAGAACAGTACTCTAAATTTCCTCTCATCTCTTAGGCACTCTTAGTTCAATCTCACCTGCAACTTGACTTCTGTCATTAAATGATACATCTACAACTAAGTATGGCACTTTCCTGCTAGCAGCTTTTGATTAGATGACTGCTACATCACTACGCATAAATACAATTTTTTTAAAATATTGCAAACAGTTATTTAGGGAAAAGGTATTTCCTATATCTCAGTTGTGTTCAGCCCCCCTCTTTTTCTCTATAGTCTTGGTAAGACAGTTAATTAATATGTAATTGATTTAACTTCTCGAGTACGGAAAAAGTCCAAACCTGCTGGCTAAATGGACTAAAGGCAAGGGCAAACTGAGCCTATCCACTGCTTTCATGAGCTGCTATTTCTTTTTCAGCGGGAAGAGAGGATCTTCTCTCTGACTTCACTGCACTCTGCTATGGGCAGCAGCCTATGAGTCACTGCCTTGAAGAGATAGTGACTTACGTGACTTACTTTAATTACACCAAATGAACCCTGCATTTGCAGGAATGAGTCATAGCCTAATGAAATTTCATAATAATTATATAAAAAGTATTTTAAAGAGATGCATTGTAGCTTTGACTATTTTACTCATTCTCCAGGGTGACTGGAGAGCATGATTCATTTCAAATGAGCTAGTATGCATTATTTACTAGTAATAATTACTTCTGTTATTTATAGATAGAGAGTGTGCATGGTTCTATACAGATCAACAATATGATAAGGTTACTGAGCCCAAGGGCATGCAACACATGGATTCAGACATCTGAGTGATTAAAAATACGGTGGGTGACATTGGTGCTATGATAAGCAGACAGTGCAGCTCTCTGAAGAGTGTTTTGCTTAACTTTTAATGAATAATGTGGTGTCAGGTCAAACCTGGCAGAAAGGCAGGCAGTGAAGTTTGAAGGGAGGTGTGTAAGAACTAGTGGAAAGACCTCAAACCTCCTTTCCTTGTCTTTTACCACTGATGAACACCATATTTTCGCAATCACACTGATTTGTGGAGGGTTATCAGGTTGAATAAAGCAAATTTGCTGGAAAGGATCCCCAGAGGTTCCTCATTGGATATTGTACATGGTTTTATTACTTGGTAATAGGAAAGACATCATTTATTGACTTATCAGGCAGTAGCCTGGTAACAATGTGCTGTTGTTAGAAGACGGTATAACAACAAAGATGGTGTATACTTTTTGACATGCTTACTAGGGATTTTTGCCTTACTCTTTTGAAGCAAAGTGAGGGAATCGTCACACAGTATAATGGCATATGTGCTTGTATTAGAGCATGTCATCCCTGCAAGAGAGCCTGTTGCTAGGTAGAAAAAGACTGGAAGGTTGTGGTGTGGGTGTTTTTTGAACTTTAGAGAGCTAGTTTAGTCATGTTTGTATGTTGTTGGGGAGGAGCTCATTTATGAAAAAGGAATTTTCTTTGTTTTCTATCCAGCTTCTCATTGCCTTGGGTTACCTTGGGTGTACACCCTCCTTGAGTGCACACCTTCCTTGGGTGCTGTCTACCTACTTACCATAACAAGGCTTAGTCTTCTTGCTCGGCTAGTGTTTTCTTGCCCAGCGCTCAGCATAGATACAGACTTCAGGGAAAGTTTGGTTAGGAAAGTTGGTGTAGATGGATAATAACTATATAGGACTCTTTATGGTAACCTAATTACTCATATATGCATCTAAAACTAGTGATTGTACTTTTCATTGTCAAAATGAAGAAAATACTTCCATTGTCCCAGGGTGATTTGAAAACCCTGTTATAATAATGGTCTCTAGGAGAAAAAGAATTGAGGCAACAGGTAAGGTAAGTGGTACAAATCAGACAGAAACCATGGCTCTGCATAAAGAAGGGAATACATATGTCTTCAGTCATAAGTAACTTAACCACAAGACCATTCTGATTCCTGCATAAATAAGCTGCTTGCTTTCTGTTCTTTCTTGTCAGTAGTCATGATAGACAGTTTTTGCATGAATGGCAGTGGTAGAGGTTTTGTTGTAAGAAAAGTGTTTGGAGTGGAGACTTGAATGATGAATGAGTCAGTGGATTCATGAAAAATAAAAGCTTTTTCATTTATATGAAGACTATTATTGCCTGGTATGTCAATTTTATTTCTGAAAGGATTAGCTGGAGCTGGGAAGGTAAAGCTGTGAATCAAGATGCTTACATGTATTATAAGCAACAGGACTGAACAGACTACTTTTTAAATCATTCTGCCCATCTGCCTAACATTATTATGAAGTGTGCCATCTTTCTTGGATTTAATCAGGAATTTATCTGAATAATTTATTACTGTGGTGCCTGTGTGATAGACACAGAAGAAGTGAATGCTTGCAGGTTTGCAGAAGGGTTTCATCTAACTGCCAGAAACAGGTTTTCGTTGTGGTTCTAGATTTTTTCTTTTTGCTCTGATTTCTAGAAAGATATGTTGATGAGCAGTTGCTCTTCCTATGCTGAGATCATTAAATACTGTAGTATTTGCAGTATGTTACCTCTGGCAGAGGGAATTCTATTAAGCATTTACTGCATGGGTTATGGTGTCATTTCATTCCAATGTCCGAATGGGCTTTAAACAGCCACTTGGAGAAAGAGTACAAAACCATCATAATTACTGCCAGTTTAACTTGCATCTGGCCAGACTAATTTGCCCACAAATTATTTATTTGCAACTTTCGTTTTTCTCTTCTTGAGGGTGGTGGCCAGGGATGTAGAGAAGGGGCAAAGGCTGGATTACCATTGGCAAACTCTGTTGGTTGTAATCCAGTTTGATGTTCAGGGAAGATCAATATTATGCTGAAGTATTTTTTTACAGTTTGCATGCTGGTCCTGAGAATTACAGTTTCTGTCAAAGCAATTGAAAGTTGCTGCCAGAACTGTCCTCTGTCCCTCCCTGCGTCCTGGCTAGATTTGATACGTATTCTTTTCTGAGTGTTAAGAGAAAGCATTGCAAGAATGCTTGTAATAAAGATGCTTAATTCATCAAATTAAACTGCATAAACCCAGCCCTGCTTTTGAACTGTTTGCTCCTGTAAGGGGGGCTGAGGCTGCTGGCGCCTGTGGCCGGATGACAGCTCCTTATACAACAGCAAAACAACAAAGTTGACTCCAGAGGAGCCTAGTGCTTTGTTCTACAAAGGCTGAAGGAGAGCAGTGGCTGCTCTGCTGCTTCCGTGGAATACCTCTATTGTTAGATAGACAATACTTGGACACAAAGTACACATACCTTTTGAAGACTATGGGTCCAACATGGGTCTCTTACTTTCACTGCAGGAAGCATGTGAAATACTTGCAAAAAAGACACACACAACTGGCAAAAGCTAAGAGTGCAGAAAATTTGGACTGATGTGTAAATACTATTTTTGACAATGTTTCTAGCTTTGTTTCTAGGGCTATCTACAGACCCTCTACAAAATCTGCGCATGTGAGAGTGGTCAAACCATGATGATAGGGCAAAACAGACTACATAGAGCTCTTTCTAAAAGAAGTACCTTTTATTTTTCCTTATTTTACACTGGAAAAAGTCTGCATAGATGGAGATGAGTTAGAAGAGGACATGGACTGAAGAAAGGTAATCTAGTTTTCTGAAGGTATTCCTGAATAATTTCTAATGTTCTACTGCAGTGATCCAAAAGTGCAGCAGCACCTGGCAGAAACGAAGGGCATGAATGTTTTCAGAAAAATGAAGCAGAGTTGACTCTAAATGTAGGGAATAAAGTGCTCAAAAACTGAAGCCTGAATATATTTGTCAATTTCTTTACTTTGGCTAATGACAAAAGGTTGGTTGGAAAACTTATGAATAAATTATGAATGAATATTTTTCTTAGCATGCCATTTCACCACTGCCAAAACAGCATTGCAAGGCAATACTGGCACTGACAAAATTGGAGAGGGAAAGAGAGATCTGAAGTACGAGAAAGCAACTTTGCTTCTCCTAATATAAACAAAGAGGCCGAAAAGAAAAGCTTTGCTTTTAATCAGAGCCAGAGTTTGTTGCAAGCTTACATGCATGTTTCAAATTTCAGTCTGAACATAGGATTTTTGAAGTAAACATGATTTGTGAAAATGGCTGAAGAGCATTGCTTTCAATCTGTGCTTGTGGAGAATTGAAAGATTGGTCTGGACTAATGCACTGTTTCAATAGTATGGATATATGAACTAGAATAACCCTCTAAAATGTTGAGGTTCCAGTATCTCTGAGAACATCAAACATGCTGGTGAGGCCAAAGGAAGAGGTAAAGATGGGGAGAAGCTGTGGATACATCCTTCAGGGTCGTGCTTCCCTGTCTTCCTTACAGCTTACACTGCAGCCTTTCCTGTGTGCTTGGACTTTTTTGCCACAATCCTGGATCACATTTCTGCCAAAGATCCGTGCCTGACATCACAGGTCCTGCTGCAGGAGAGAGTGGTGCTGTGTGGCAAGTGTCGTCAGTGCAAAGCTGGAACATCAGGTTGCAGTGTAAAGAAATATGTCTTGTGTTCAGTCAGTGGGATCTGACTGACTTTAATTTAGAGTTTCTTCCTAAATGCTTAGTTTTAGAAATCTTTGGAGCCTGCCACACCACTCTGTCCTGGGTTCAGCTCTTTCCTTTGACATCACTTGCTCAACGTTTGTAAATGCATGTCCTCCCTTGCTATTTACATTGACATCATGCAAGTTGTAGAGTGTCTTAAACACTTCCAGTTTCCCTAATAAACTGTTTCTGGCATGGAGGTTGCTCCTGAGGTTATTATAAACAGGGCTGGGCTGTGCAAGTGCCTGGACAATTAGAGTATCTTTTTATGAGAACTCAGAGTACTCTTTTAGAGGAACTTTTCCCTTGTCTCATGACTGCCCCGAAAGCAGGCAGGTAAAAGGAAAAACAAGAGACACAGCACTTCAAAACATGCCAATTACATCACCATGAACACTAAACATCCAAAGAGAACATAGCACTGTAACGTCATGAGTCATCTGAGTAAAATCAAAACCTCTCCCTGAACCCTAAGGGTGACTCCTTTATACTGTTTCCTATGCAAATAGTTGCAGGAGTAAACCCTCCTGGTCAAGTCTGTTAACCTAATGATAGGTTCTTTGCCTGAAGACAGGGAATTAAATCTCTCCAGATACTTACAGCAGCTGTAATTTTAAAACCTAGCTATTCATAAAAAGCCGAAACCAAATCAAAACAAAACCAAAATTGAAAACCCACTAAGTTTGAGTACTTTTTTTGGGATCTGAGATTCTTTCCCAGTTTTCAAGCGGCTTGGTTTCTCATGTTTGACTGTGAAATGCTTAGCTTGAGTCAAATTCTTAGGTGGATCACCTGGTTTGGCTACTGCCTGCTATTGAATAAAAAATGATGCGGCCTCTTGGCTCGATCATGCTGTGGCAGGTTTTGCTCAGTGATTTGATATAAGGAACATATATGTCAATTGAAAATCACTCAGGCCTTATGTCACTTCAGACAATACCCGGGATGTGAATACAAAGTTCTTGGAGGTGAAAGGAAAATGCTTTATCCTGCTTCTTCAGCCAGCCCTCCATGGACTGACAGGAAACCAAGCCATTCAACACCCTCTGACAAAGGGGCCCTGAAGTTTGTAAGGGACAAAGAAATAGAAAATGTTGTCCATGACACACATCACCGGAGAAGCAAGCCCTAGATTTTCCATGTGGTCGTTCAGTAAGGTCTTAAAATGCATTGCAAAATTCAAAGTTGATTTGCCTCATCCCAGCACTTTTCTAATGATGATTCTAAATTGGAAAATAGGCCATTCAATTGCTTTTTCTATTGTGCAACAACATGAGAAAGTACTGACTGAGTTAAAATCTTTTGGAACTGGGCTCACAAACAGTTAATTTTGAGAGCTCTCACTCCTGACATTTGAAAACAGCAAAAAAAAAAATTGTGCCTCAGATATGACTAATCCTGAAATCCGTGGAATGATTGGAATATCCCATCATAGGACTAAATCTTGGGAGATTATCTCCTTCATGTGAGAGGCAAGTCCTAACAGCTACAAAACAAATCCCTCCCATTCTTTGGGTTGCTTGCGTTAATTTGTGTGCAAATGGTAAGGGAAAGGATGTGCAGTATAGTTGTTGCAGGACAATTTTATATAGTTTTTGGAGAAGCATATTGCTGACAGTGTTTCCTCTACAAATAGACTAGTCTGAGTTGTAGCTACAAGATCCCTGCTAAAAAACCAGCCTGGAACAGGGACTACAAGTTTTAATGCCACAGTGTGATTGTTGCAGGTTTTTACTGAAAAGTACAAAAGAAGTGGCCTTAAGAAGGTCCTTTTTTGACACAGCTTCTTATTTTTTTTCAGTTATTTGCGTAACCTGTTGTGAGGTCTTGCCAGATACCAGCTGTGCTTGTTGTGGGGCTGCCTGCCACCTTGTATATAAACTGCATATAGAGAGCAGTAGAAAGTTTGAGTGGTGTTGCATGTGTAGGACCTGACACAAATGCTTGTGTCCTCCCAACCCAAATTTACCACTTCCCATGGTCAGTCTTCTCTGCAGCCCTCGGTGGGTCTGCCAAAACCACAGGTGTGATCTTTGAACTTCTCTTTTACCTTGTTGCTTTTCTGGATGGAAACTGGAAATAGTTTTATAACTACCAGCTTTGCACACAGGGCTCATTTGGAAGTGACTGGAATGCATCCAACTTTTGTCTTACTGGATGTTCACCAGATAACAACCTTGCTGTGGCTGTGTCTAGGCTATTTTTGTCTCAGAGGCCTGGAGATGAATGGATCTGTATGTTATTACAGCTTTACCAGGACATTAAGCATTGCTCCCAGTAAAAATATCAGAATTCTGCATTGCAGCCTTCATCCCCATAATTATATTTGCATTTCATTTAGCTCAGAGAGAGCAGGGATAACTTCATGCGGTGCTGTAGGGTTCTTTTCTTGAGAAAACTTGAGAGAAACCTCTCCCACATGCATGTTGTCTCTCCCATGGCCTATTTGTCTGTATTCTTTTTTTTAACCAATTGTGAAGCTAATTGAATTTTGTAAATATTCTCACGGTGTCATCAAATTAATGCCGCCTGTCAGCTGATAAATTGTACCTTTTATTGAACATACTGTAATTAGTAAAGAGTAATGCGTAAGCAGCATGTCAAAGCAGGTCTGACACTAGAAATCTATGAATCACTGTGAGGCTCTCAACCTGCAAAATAGTTTACAAGAGGAAGGACTTAATTATGATACTATTTATATACGTGTTGAACAAAGTCATTCTCCCAGTGACCTCTGAACTTACAGATAGACATGACAGATCAAAAATCATTTGTATGAGAAGAATTTGGATCAGATACACATTGCAACAAAATCCCCTGGTTAGTGCCAACATGCTGCAATAAATCATGTAAAGCCATGGAAAATATCCGTCTGGCTTACAAAATCTGTCTCAGAGAGAAGAGACTGTTTTGGTTTTTTATAAGCAGCTATTTCCACTGGATTATTTCTTTGCTTAATGAGTCCCAAATGGAAGCAAAGGGCTTGGCTCCAGAGTCTTCATCTGAGGAGCACTTCCTTACCTTAGAAGCTACCGAATTTCATTAATAGTAAATAAACCTTTTGCAGATTGCCCTTAGGTGTCTTGTTTGCATTGCCAGTTGCATACGGACGGGTGGCTGATTAGTGAAGAGGGACAACTGATTATTCCCTTATGGTAGGCCAGGATCCTGAACTGCTGCTCTTGATCGATTTGTTCTGACAGTGTATGGAAATTACAGTGCAACCTTTTCTAGGGCACTCTCCAGTTTCAAAAATAAATTTTAATGGCTTGATTGATAGGTCTCCACGAATATGGGTATGTCCTGGTAATTGGCTGCTGTGCTCTCAAAATTGAATTCTAACATTCCACGGCATGCAATCTACTGAAAAGTATTGTGTAAATATGAAAGATAACTGTATTAACTGCAAGATGACAGCGATTAAGATCCTAGTCTGGGTTCTGGATCCTCTCTTTTAGCAACTACTTCATGTGTGACTCAAAGGAAATCGATAAAGGTTAGGTTTCTCTGTACCCTGGGGAAGCCTGTCTTTAGTTTCTCTGCGCAGTCTGCAAAGTAGGATATGCAGCATCCTTCCATTGCACTAATTGTCTAGAAGTGTATATTTTAAGAGGCTGTGCTCATATACTGAGGATAAAAATGCATATCTACTTTGTCAACCAATGGAGAAAGATAGGCTAAATCAAACAAAACCTCTGATTTTTCTAGATTGTTTCATATGGTTTGAAAGAACAGAGGAGGAACAAGGGAGAATGACCTGAAAAGTTCCTATTGATGTGAAGTAGTTTCTGAGGAATGTCCTCACAGGAACGGGCAGCAGATTTGGTCATACAAAGCCATGGGTAAGGGTATGCATTTGGCTGCCTGCAACCTATACCATAGACTCTGCCTGTGGGCATCTCTGTCTGAAAGCCCTTGCTCAGGAGCTATACCTCTCTGTGTACCTGCTTGGAATGGTTACTAACTACTTTGAAGACAGCAAAGACCTGAAGCTGTCAAAGGAATATGCAAACAATCGAACTCTGAAGAAATGCTGGGGCAACTCATTTCTACTTCATCACTTATGCAAGATGGGTATATTGGATTTCACCTCTCACGTTAAAAAAAAATTATACCAGCTACCATTCACCAAAACCTACCGTCCTAAATCTTGCTGCTGCTTACAACACAGTGGCAAACCGTGGCTGAAAAGTGATGACCAATTTGGTTTTCTTCTTTCTGAGACATTTTAGGCCCAATGAATTTTCTTTTGTGCTGCTGTGTGTCTGCATTATGTCAAGTGAGTGGGCACGAAAAGGCTTATGTGAGGTTATATTGGGATTAGGTAACACTAAGCTACAATTTCTCAGGAAAACCAAGCAAGATCCAGAAAGAATGCTCTCTTCCTTAGTGGTTTCTTCCCTACTCTGTGGCCAGGTCGGTTTTCTTCTTTTCCTTTTCCTTTTCCTTTTCCTTTTCCTTTTCCTTTTCCTTTTCCTTTTCCTTTTCCTTTTCCTTTTCCTT
>JAOEHX010048795.1:11483-23615 GCA_025448015.1 Bolborhynchus lineola | reverse complement strand
AGGCTGGACAGAGCCTTGGGTGGCATGGTTTAGTGTGAGGTGTCCCTGCCCATGGCAGGGGGGTTGGAACTGGATGAGCGTAAGGTCCTTTCCAACCTTAACTATTCTGTGATTCTATGATAAGATCCACAAATACTCCTCACACCTGGTAAGAGGTAGCTGCCAGCAAATGAGGTTTGGTGCTTCCAAGTACTCATGCCTGCATGTATTCTCTTTCAGATCCCGGATGGACTGAGCCTGGCAAAGCTGGGGAGCTTGGTGGCTGGCCTCAACAGCAGCATGCTTCGAAGCCTGTCTTCAGACGTGATCTTGGAAGCCATCAAGCTGCCTGAATTTGTTGAGCAGATGCTCCCCCTGCCCTCTGCTCTGAAAGTGGCATTTGTGGAAAAGGTGAAGTCACTTTTCTCCTCAGGCATCAGAAATGAGCAAAGCTCCAGTGACTCACAGCCAAGAACAGCAGTTACCTGGGGCCAGGCACTGACACACACCCAGACAGCATTCCCTTGGGGTGTTTGTCATTGCTAAACACAGTGTACAGCAGGACAAGCCTCTCAAGACTCTGTCCCTGTGCCTGTGTCACGTCTTTGGCTGCCAGCTAGTGTGTCCTGCCCAGCCTCTTGGGGGCAAGGGCAAAAAGGACAGTTGCTTTAGGGGGTAATCCGGTAAACTGCTCCCCACTGACTTGAAAAGATACTCTCAGAGACAGGATATTGCCATGATTTGGAGTAAGAACCCGTGAGAAGTGAAGGTGGTTTAGAAACCCCTTTTAGGGTAGACTGATCCTTCAGCAATGCACTACTTCATCCCCCATGTGATCCTGTAGGACACAGAAACCCCTTTGCCTTTCATCTCGCCATGACTTTACGCTTCAAGCTGCATGTGTAGCATTCAAGTTTGTTGTTACTCATCCTCCCTCTGTTTGGAAAGACTCTGAACTGTGTTTGGCACCAGAGGCCCTGCTTATGGCATGTTCTGGGGCAGCGATGCAGTGTAAAGCATTAGGGAAATAACATCTCATTCACGACAAGGTTATTCTGTAATGTGCCTTCCCAAGTTGAGACATAGTTTGCGTTGGCAGAGAATACAGGTATGTTCCTCCTTTCTGGCCTGCTAAACATTTTTAGGGCATAAAGCCAGGAGGTGGGAAACTGATAAGAGAGAGATTGTTCCCATTCGTCAGGACTCCAGGTATTAGCTCCAAGCAGCTCTCCTGGCCTGATGAATTGTGTCAAACAGGAAATACTTCAGAGTGCTGGGTCTCAGAAATGGCCAGATGATCAGCAGGGCAATGTACCTGGCTGCTTTCCAGTTTGTCACTTCTTTGCCAGCAGCTGTTTATTTTAGCCACAGTGTTTGAATGATCCATCTTTGGTTTGTTTGGTTGTCTCTTTGAAGCTTTCCTCCAGTGTCCACCACCCTGCTGACCTGGTTAAATATATCCCTGATGCTCTGGCCAGTTACATTCCAAAATCATTGCTTGTTTTTGGGGAGGAGAAGCCCAATATTCAGGATCTTAACAGCAAAACGTGGACCAGAGAACAGGTAATATGTTGAAGGCTTGTCCCCTCCTTACCCATTGCTGTTAGCCTTGGGCTCTGCAGAGCTGTGAGTCTACAAACCTGCCGGAGCTTACAAGTGAATGTTGCAGAGGAACATGGTAAACCATTGGCACTCTGCTTTTCTTCACAGGCTGCCATGTTTTTCAGTGATATAATAAAGACAGAGCCTGACTTCAGCAGGTACTGTTTTTCTTCCTCCTTTTCCCCTGTTTTTGTTTGCTTTCATTGCAATTTCCATGTTTCCTTTGGTACATTTGGTACCATCATACTCAATCCCTAACAACAGATGGGAAATATCATGCAAACCCAAACACAGGCACATGGCAGTAAGATTTACCAGGGTGTGAGCTGCAGAATGTACCCATAAGCCACACTTGCTTTCTGAAATGATGCTGCTGGCTCAGACTGCATCTGCAGCCGTTCTCTGACTGCCTTGGGGAAGGCATTTCTCATATGTCAGTCTTCCACAGTGCTATTCCAGAGAGTAAATTCAGTGGGGCTGGTTTGTGTCCTTTGTCAGCTCTTGTGTCTGAAATGAAAAATGATGAAAGCCATTATATATCTCTGCAAAAACACCACCAGTGTCCTGCTGATTTCAGGAAGCTTTTCCATATAGAAAACAATGAAAGCTTTAAGGACTTCTCCCTAAGCCCTCCCAGACTGCAGACTGTTCAGTGATGAGGATCCACGCAGCTCCACTTCACTTTCAGTGTGTGGCATAGACTGAAAACACAGCGGGGAGCATGATCCAGTATTCAGAATACATTGATACTGCCTGGGGTGGGGAGTTCGTCCCTGCATTTCCACTTCCACTATGAGTCTCTGAATGATGTTTATTTGACCAGTGGTGTCTTCTTGATCTCCCACACACGTCAAGACTAACAGTTTTGAGGGGATGGAGTTTGGAGAGTATTAAGCTTTGGGAATGTGGGAGGCTTGTGGTTGCTGTATTTGTCCTTGCCCTTCTGATCTGCCTTGTGTAAATGTTCAGCCTTTCCCAGTCAGTCCTCCAAGGCTTCACCTGTGCAGCTGCCAATGAGGTGGGCGAAGAAAGGTTTCAGGAGCTGGCCAAAGTCATGAAGAAGAAGAATGTCAAGCTAGGAGAAGACCAGGTCAGTTCCTGTGTTTCAGGATGCCGTGATTGATGTTGTCATGCAGATAGCAATGAGGATTGTTCAGCAAGAGCAAACACACTTTGAGCTTAAGGGACTGGAACAAATGGAACTGGTCCTTGATCTCCATCCCACACTTCTAAATCTCCCTGAAGAGAGAAGTCAAACCCCAGCTGGTTTCTGAGGAGCCAAACCCTCTGATTTGTCTTTGGAGCAGAGTAAAACCTTTACACTGTTTTATTTCTTCACGCTGATTTCTCCCTTTGACATGAACTGTGGTGTCGTTCCAGCTGAATTGCTTGGTGAAGATGGTGACGCTGCATGGGATTCCCGAGGATTTAGATAGGTATCCCAAAGACCTCTTGCTGTTTCTAAGGTAATTGCTATGTTTTTTATGTTGTTGCCTTGGTACTTAGTGGGGAAAAAGAGGTGTTACTTTATAGCTCAGCTCGTAATGACTATTTTGTATCTGATATATATTTCAAACTTGTCCAGGCCTCCTTACAGGGGGTGAAATCAGGTTGCAGAAAGCTTTCAAATGGGTTTTAAGGTCCTCTCAGACTCAGCCATTCCATCATATTAATAGAAATAGTATGAAGCTCTTTTAAAGTATGTCTGGATATGAAACCAGTGTGCAGTTTTAGTTCTTTCTGGCCTCTGTGAATGGATTTTTCTGTTCCAGTAGCCACCCACTGTGGTTCTGCATCCAAATCTGGAACAACTTTGAGATGAGTTTCACAATAGATTCCGTGAGGTGAAACCAGACTTTTACAATATGTGGATTGGGAACTTTGGGAAGAACAGTTCATAGAGTTTCATCTGCAAATGTGGAAGATGTTATATTGGACACAGTCTGTGTCCAACAGCCTTGAGCTTGACCAGCTCTTTGATACCATTCACTGCAATTCATGGTGTATCTGTCTTTCTAGTCCCTCAGACTATGCAGCAACAGGAAGCTGCAGGCAGTTCTTTGCTAATATTGGGGAAGCAAACCTGGATCTTCTGCAGAGAGAGTCATCCCAGCGGAAACAACTGCTCCTGGAAGCTTTAGCATGTTTGGTACGCGGTCAGGGGACAAGCTTGGGGAGAATTTGGAGTTCTCAGCTTGCAACAGGAATAAGAATGCTCTTCTACAGTGGCAGTAGAAGTTCTGTTCAGTGCCTCTGTCTTGTGTTATTTCAGAGAATTCCTGGCACACAAATAGCTGAGGAAAATGCAGAGGTTCTGGGCCGTCTGGTCTGTGACCTGGGTGGAGAATACATTACAAGTTCTGGTGGGAATCTGCTGAAGCAGTTAAGCAAGTGTGACTCTTTCCTGCCTGAGCAAGAAGAGGCTATTAGGAGCATCATCAGCAGTGGTAACACTACGTTTGGGTATGCGTTTTTCTTTTGGCATCAGCAAAACATGTGCCTTAAAACCATTGTCCTGGTGAGACCTGGGTGAACTGCAGCCAACCAGCTTGAGCAGAAACTGGAATAATTCCTTGCTTTGGACTTTCACACTGGGTCTTTTACATTGGTTTATTTGAACTTCTTTCAGCTGAAAGGTTTGGCTGGATTTCCACTGAGAAATGCATTAACTTCTGTGTCTCACCTGCTGTAGTTACAAAAGTCTTTCCTTTGGTCTGATTTTCATCCCTGCCCGTGGCAGGGTGTTGGAACTGGATGATCTTAAGGTCCTTTCCAACCCAAACCATTCTATGATTAACTGAACTTCTTCCCTGAGGCTGTCCTGATGAACACAGGTGGCTCTGGCTGTTTGTCAGCCACTGGCTTTCAGAAAGCATCTGTTTCTATCTGTTAAACTGACGGATGCTTGGTAAATCCCAGGCTGTATCTAACAGAGACATGCTTCAGGGAGCCAGGCATCTTCCCTTCCTGTGTCACGTACCCTGAGATCTTGGCACTGAATAGGGCAGTAGTAAGTGATAAACATTCTTTGCTTTTCATGCTTAAGAAAATAATGTATTTGTTAAATGCCATTTTCTCATCCAGCTGCCCTTGTTTGTGTTCCTGTCAGTTGTTCCTGCTCTGCTGGAATGAAGTTGTGTGTAACAGAAAGTGATTGAGAAGTCTTAGGATTTAAATCTTATTTTTTCTTAAGTTCAAATGCTACAAGGACATAATCATGGTGGCCTTTAAGGTGGTTTTTCCCCCTTCTTTGGTTCTTCATTGAAAGCTAAGCCCTGTTAATTCTTGTATGCAGACCTCCTGCAGCATGGTCAGCTTTCACCTTGAATGAGCTCAGTGGGTTGATTCCTGTATTTGATCACAGCATCTTGCAGCAGATCCCCCAGGTGGGTTATTCATAAAAGGTCCTGCAGTATGGAAGAAATATGCTGAGGGTTGTTCAGCCTGTATGTTTTCAGTAGTGTCTTCATTTAACAGTGTGGTGCCAAAGGAGACTGAGGATCTATGGGATGGGAGGATGGCAGCCTGGAGCTGCAAATCTAGATCGCAGTCATCCTCTTCCTGTAACTGCTGGAAGAGGGCCGGAGGGGGAAAGCAGTAGTAACTGTATACAGTGCTTTGTGAGGGGGTAGATTCATTTATGGGCTGTGGGATATGAGTAAGCATTTAGAAAGTTGCCTTTGGCTTCCCAAGGAATGATCTCTAGCAGCAGGTGTACTGCCCACAATACTTCATCGATGTTTATTGTCTGTGTGAGTAGCAAGTTGTTGCGTTGATAGGGCACCCAGGGTTGCAATAGCCCCCTGATGAAACATCTTCCTTGCAGAATGCTCTAACTGTTTGGCTGAAAAACTTTGCACGTGATTCACCTCTGTCAAGGGAAGAGCTGGCCACTGTTGTGGAAGAACTCCTGCCTACCAGGCATAAGCGTGCTGATGGTATGAGAGCTCCCTCTGATCTATTCCCCTTTCATCAGGGTTGACCCTAGTGCTTGTGGGTGTCTCTACATGTGACTGAGTTGAACTATGCAACACTGGGTGGCAGGTCACCCAGGAGGAGGGTGGTGCCAGGATTGCATACCTGTCCCTCTCCACAAGGGAGCGTTCAAAGCTTTGAAGCATAAGGATTTAACACTGAGCACAGCTGGTGATTGCTTCAACAGGTTGCCCGTCTGGGAAGCAGATAACAGAGACTGTTCTTGAAGATGACTTGATGCCTCTTAGATACACACCTGAGGAGTTACGTGCTTGCCTGAAGAATGTCTCTCTGGACAATCATCTCTCTCAGATGCTGACCTATGCCTTCAGTGTTCAGCAGTTGGCTGTGGTGAAGGAGCATCTGGATGAGGTAATACCAGGCTGAAGAAAGTCCATTTATCTCCTGATTAGATTGCTCAGGGGCTTGTCCACTTGAACTTAAGTATCTCCAAGGACTGAGGCTCTGCCATGTGTCTGGGCTCCTCTTCTGATATTTACCCATCTTTACTGCAAAAATACATGTTTCTTAGTATCTAATCAGGCTTTGCATTGCCTGTTGGTCCTTCTCCTTTCACTGTGCACTGCTGAGTGTGGCTCCATCCTCACTATAATGTCCTAATGGGTAGTTGAAGACAGTAATAACATCCTTGCCTAATCTATTCTTCAGACTAAAACTCCCACCTCCCTCAGTCCCACTGCCTCACTTTGTACGTTGTGTTCACTGCCCCCCATCCAGCATCGCCCTCTGCTATACTTGGTCTTTCCTACACTTCAGCAAAGTATTGTGCCAGGGAGCCCAAATTGGATGTAGTATCCAGAGGGGCTCTCATAAGTGCCAGACAAGTGGAGGAGGGTGGTCGTTTCCTTGACCTGCTGGTGCTGCTGCTTCTTGAGGAGCCCAGTATTTGATTAGCCCTCACCACTGCCTACTCAGGTCTGTGCTGAGGCAGTTCACAGTGCTTCCGCTTTGGTCCTTCCCCCAGGATGTGCTTGCTTGACTGTGAAGCAGAAAAAGGACAGATGTGCTCGTGCAACCTCCCTGGCTTTGGTTTCTTATTCCTTGCAGACCTTTTGGGCTTTTCCATGTTAATTTTACAAAGTATAAATTCAACACAGGCATGATAATGAGTGTTCATAGCAATAACAACAGTCTTTCCTCAGATGTATCCTGATGGGTATCCTGAAAGTCTGCTCTACAAACTGGGCTCTCTCATTTCTTTTGTTACCCCTGAGGATGTTTCCAAATGGCATATACGTTCAGCTGACACACTGGCTGCCTTGCTCATAAATGAGCCCCCTGATGATCAGGTAGGAAATTGGGTTTGCTTTACTGCCTATGTTTGCTTCCTGGTTTGGGAGCTGCTGCTTTAGTGGGTCCAAAGGTGATTGCCCCATCCTTGAGGTCCAAACTAATAGGCTGGAAACTATTTGGGTTTATTATTGCAATTGTTGCATTTCTTTTAAATTTTGGGGTTGAAACCAAGTTAAAATCAAATGTGTTTTTAGGCTTCTGTAATAATCAAACGATACATTGACCTGGGAAACCCTTTGAATGTCACTGCTCTGAATGCTATTGGTACCAGATACGTGTGCCTGCTAAATGAGACTGAGCTGAAGATGATAGACTCCAACAGCTTGAAGTAAGTTAAATACTGTGATGCTCTTCATGCAAAAGCATTTTCCTCTTAGCAAGTGCATTTTCCTTTTCACTTGGTGGAAGGGAATCTAGCAAGCAACTTAGTACCTGCTCTGTGTGTGCTGTTCTCCATCCTGCCAGGAAGGGCTCTGATTTGTGATCAGGCTCTCTATTGCAGCTCAGCTGACAACAGATGTGGTCTGCATGCTTGCTTTTATCTAGAGGCGAAAGAGAGTTAATGAAATGAAATTTAAAGTCCTTTGAAAGACTGTAAATGAAATTAACTACATCTTTGCAAGCACAGAAAACATGCACCGTCAGAACCATCATAACTTAGAAGACACATCATTTTGAGCAGGAGGCTAAGACATTATGTTTTCTCTCTTAGTTTCTCTCCATACCTCTTCTATCTACTGAGAAGAGGAAGTCACCTTTCCTATACAGAGGAACCCAGAGAGATACTCAGAATACTTAAAAATGGACACAAGTTGAAGTTTTCTCTTCCTAAATCATCTTTGTTTTGCAGACTGGCATCTCTGAATCCCTCAGCCTGTTCAGAGCGCACAAAAGAGATCTTGTATGCTAAAGCAAAAAGTGCTTTCTTGGACCAGCAACGTTCACCTGCTTATTATCAGCTTATTGAACCATATCTGGGTATGTGAAAGAGCAGTATGTTATGGGAAAGAGAGGTCTTAGCCAGAAGCTGAATGAGTATCACATCCAAGATTTGGGAATTTTCAAAGCCAACCTGTTAGAAGTTTCAGTCCTTTCCAGCATGTAGGTGCCATAAAATACTCTGGAAAGATTCTCTACCTGACTTAAAGTCACCCAAATCAATTGTCAGACTATCCCAGTCAAATCCCAAATCAAACTCCTGACTTCTGGGATGGGTAAGATCTGCTTACGTCCATGAGAAATCAAGCTGCTAATGCCCTCCATGTCACAAACTGTATTCTTCCCCGTTAAGCCAAGAATTTATTCATAGCCTGAGCAAGCTCTCCTTACCCTTCTGCCTAGCATCTGGCATTGTCACAGATGGGTTTAATGGCCAACACAATAATACCCCCAGCAAAATGAAGTAGCATCCATATATTTTACAATTGGGATTCACTCTGATAGCAGCCCAGCCTAATAAATTCTGGAGCCATGCTTATAACTCATAAGTTTGTTATAACTGATGTTATAAGCTTATAACTCATAAGTTTCACACCCTGCTTGTGTGATGCTGGCTTCCATGCTCTGATCTACTTTCTTTCTGGTCCCAGGGGGTGCTCCTGCTGCAGATCTCAAAGCTCTGAGCAAGGACAATGTGAACATGAACATTAGTACTTTCATGAAGCTAAGAAGAGACTCTTTGATGGTGAGCTGAACCTTGAAATTGTCTGGCTCCTTGCATTTGTATTGTGCCCAGTAGCTGATTTTGGTTGTGTTTGTCCATTGAGGTAAATCAGGAGGCACTCCATCAAATTCATTCCTCTGCCTAAGGGAAGATTGTCCCAGTTGAAACCACTCACCACAAATTGGTCCTCCTTGTCCTTCACATTGCTAATATAAACCTCATCTGGCTCATGGTGAGAGCTGTTGTTTCCATTCCTGCTTTATACCTCTAATGATTGCTTTTTGATTCCTCCTAGAGCCTGACACCTTTGGAGGTTGAGGGCTTGCTGGGGATGCATCTTGGTGATCTGAATAAATGGCAGACGGCCTCTCCCATCCGGGAGTGGATCCAAAGGCAGAAACAATCCGAACTGGATAAACTGCATGTTGGACTCACTGGGGGAACACAAGAAGGCTACATCAACCTCGTCACACCCAAATTTCAGTGTAGGTATTGTGGTAGAGCCTCTGAGTGTTGTGCTATTAGGGGTGGCTATTTCCTTTAGTTAGAAAGCCAAAGATTTTCCCTGGATGTGGCATGAAGAGATGTTTTTTGCCATGGGGGAATGGTTCAGTCATTGATTTCTTTGCACTAATGCCTCTCTTCTTCCTCTAGCACCATCCTCAGCTTCTCTGGGTACTGTGGCCATGACATTCCACCTCCTGCCTGCTCTGCTTACCAGTTTTCTGATGATGTGGGTCTTCTCCTGAAAGTCTCCCTTCAAAAGAAAGCAAGATGAGGAGGACCAGCCTATGACCTGCTCTGGAGCCTGTTGGGACAGCCATGCCTGGGGGGTGAGGGGGTGCTCAGTGCTAGCAGGCAACTGTTATGCAGCCCAGGGTTCACCTTTAGGTGCTTTTGTCTTTTAAATCACTTGGAAAAACAATGTTGTGTCTGAAGGGAACATTTCAGACTCTTCAGAACAGGATCTTTGCCTTTTGTACAGACCAAGCCCAGGTAAGCCCCAGCCATAATACCACAACACAAAAGATGTCTCTATCTTACTGCGCAACCCTGGTGGGTTTAAGGGTGAGCAGATTGCCTGCTCTGAGCACTCTAATTGTTAACATGCAAAGAGCCTCATCCCTTGCCACTGCCAAGACCTCTGAGTGGGAGCGAAGTTTTCCAGTTGATTGTAAATAAATAATGGAAGTAAGTAAAACATGCCAGAAGCAAACTGTTGCCTTCTCTTCATTCAGACTTCCTGCACCTTTGTGTCTGCAGATAGTGGTCCAGATGGCCAGAAACCTCAGACATGCCTGTTACTTGTCTTTGGTGTTGACTGCTCAACCCTCAAGAGCTGAGGCTGTTCTCAGCTTCCTCATAGGGAGGGGAGAAGAATTTTGTGTAGGGTTTTTCAATGCCTTTTTTCCCATCACTCACTGGGAATTTCTGTGCAGAAAAGCCTCAGTGCTGCCTCTGTCCAGCCCCTGAAATCCCACTTTTTCCCCAGCAGAGACATAATAAATGCTTGAGGAGATGCTTGTTTGTCCTTCATTGCAGGCCTCTGGGTGGCAAGAGTCACTTCCCACTGCCTGCATCCCGTGATGCTGGGCAGTAGCTCAGGTGGGAGAGAGCTTGGTGTAAGAAACACTGTTTGTAACAGCATTGATGCCCTGATCGACACTTTGAGTTGTTTCTCTGTGCTTTGAGTCACTCTCAACAAATGCCATGCAAGAATCTCCTCAGCCCAAGGAGAATGGAATCATTGAATGGAGGATCTGCAAGTTGGAGAGAGAAACACGCTCTTGTAGAGGAGCTGTTGGGAGGAGGAGGCACTGAGATAATGAAGAAAGTCAGAGCAAGAGAGGTGGAAACTGTTTAGATTTAAGCTAAGTAGAAAAACTACACCAGAAAGTACTAAACACATCAAAGAACACATTGGATTAGGGGGAAAAAAAGGTTGATGCTTTATTACATAGCATTGAATCGGTAATCAAGAAACTGTCTTCAGTTCCTCATCCCTCGAAGTAGAGTTTTGTGTGATTTGAACAAATCCTGGTCAAAACATCTCAGGAGTTCATGAAACAAGGTAAATACCTTTTAGTGGATCGGTGCTAGGCTGTAGTCTGCTTCCTTTGCAATGGCCAGTAACTCAAATCCCTGAGTTGTCCCACTGTTTCAGTAGAGCCCAGTGGACTGCTTAGAAGTAAAATACTACTCAGTGCGAGTAAAGCTGGTGGAACTGAGCCTGCTGTCAGCACTACTGCATTGTCAGACCAGTCAGTATTGCTGGTGATCGTGTTACACAGAGCAACTAGCTAGTAAGTACCTGCTGGGCTGCTTTGGGCTGCAGAAACGTCCTCCTTTTGCTGCCCAGCCTCAAAATCATAAGCAAATTCTGTGCTGGTATCAGAAGGGCAAAATTCCCTTCCCAGGGTTCTGCTTTCCGGCAGGGAATTTGCCAGCACCGTAATTTGGTGGGATGGTGAATATTAAAAGAGGGATCCTGTGAGTGTGGTGCTGGAGGTGGCAGTGTCAGAGGAGTCCTTGCAGCAGGGAGCTTCCCACGGCGGTAGTCAGCACATACACTAGGCAAGAGGAGAGCCTGGACCCTGATCCTAGGTGGAGAACACAGAAAGAATTGAGTTATCCAGGTAAATGGCACGTGTGGGCTGTGGGGGCTTTGGGACTCGGGTATCCCAGAGCCAGGACAGTGTTGTAGTGACATTGCCCCTACCCGTGCCTCAGGCACTGACCTGCACCTCTCTGTAAATGTCACCTGGCTGTGAGTAGTCAGCAGGTCTGAGCCTGTCTTACTTTCACCAGCGTAAAGCAGGAGTAAATCTGAGTCATTCAAGCTACTCAGAAACAACAAGGCCACATCCTTGCCTGGTGCACAGCAGCCCAATGCATTGTCATCCGTAGCACTACTCCAGCTTTCTGTGGAGCACTCTAGGGAAGGTGATGAGCCACCTTAAGGTGCACCTTGCCAGACCTGAGAGCCCACAGGCTTGAAGGCAGCCAGCTCCAGGGCTGTAATGCCCCATGGAGATGTGGCTGTCTAGCCAGGATTCCTCGTGGACAGCAGCACACCAATATTAAACCTGGCCAGGAACAAGCTGGATCAGCTCCTGCTTGTCCATGAAGACTCCTCCTGCCTGGCCACCAGATCCTAAGCCTTTCCCAACTCCAAACCTTCACACCTTACCAGGTTCAGGTTTCACGTTGATGTATCCGTGGGGTGTTGGTCTCGGTGACCCTGGCCCACCTGCGGGTGTTGCTTTAGTGGTGTCATTGCTGGAGGTGGTGGTGGTGGAAGAGTTGCTGGGAGATGCTGTGGGACCATTGGTCTTGCAAGCTGGTGGTGTTGTCTTGGTCAGTGAGGAGGTGGAGATGGTGGAGTTGGGAATCAGGCTGGGCTTATGGGGAGGGAGGCTTATTTCTGTGCCAGTGGGTGCAGAGGTGGAGTTAGTGACAAGGATGCTGGAAGCATTGTGGGTGCTTGGGGCGACGGTGCTACTGCTAACAGGAACGGGATGGGGGGTGCCCCCTAATGCTGGGGGGTTCATGGACACCAGTGGGGTGCTGGTGCTGGGGTTAGTGACAACACCAGTGCT
>JAOEHX010048794.1:5958-23658 GCA_025448015.1 Bolborhynchus lineola | reverse complement strand
TTTCAAATTATATGTTGATCTGGGAGGTCACATACTGTTTTACTGAAAAAGAGCCAGAGCTGCATGCTAGTTACTGTACAACTTGCTCAAGTAGGTCGGCCCTACTGTGCTATTGCAGTTGCGTATCTACCTTTTTGGTTGCTGTAGTCCATAGAGTATACCTTTTTCTTACTGAAATGTATCTTTATATGTGACTTTGTTTAACAACAAATGCTCCTATTCTCCATAAGTTTTTCCATTTGATACATCTATGAAGATACAGTTCTGTTTCAGAAAACTGATTTTTGATGACTGCTGATACATAAATATAACAATTTTACATATATATTACTTGCTTTACACATTACAAAATAAACTACATTAAATAATTCAATTGAGAATTCAAGAGAATTGGATCATGTAAACATACTTTTTCATTACCCTGGACTCTGTGCAAGTATTGATATCAAGGGATGTAAACATTGCCAAATTAAAATGGTATCTTGGGCACTCACTCATTGTGCTGACAGGGCCTTTGGCACAGGGTAATGAAAAACACCTCTCCAGTATTGTTAATACTTGTTTTTGTAGATTGCCTACTATTTTGTTTTTTGTTAATGTTTATAAGACAGCAAGTATGTTATGGTGACTAGACAAGCAAGATTTGAACACTCTTAAAGTTACGGGCATTTTTTAGTTTAAGTCATTTGCTTGGGTTCCATGCACAAGTAAGTGAAATTATCATCATTTATTGATACACTGAATCTACCCAACAATATCCAGAAGCTAAAACCAGCCATTTTAGGTCAGAAACAAATTGCATGTTGTTAACAGTGATAATCATTAATTACTGGCCTGTTTACTAAGTGATACTTCTTTATAATAATGGGGAAATGGCCATCTTAGTAAAACTTCAAGGTCTTTCTAAAACCCACAGTTGCAGCAGCAACACAATACATATGCCTAAGAACCTCAAGATTTCATTTCCCAGCCTGGGCTATGCATGACAGCCTGGACTACTGCAAACATCTTTCTTGGCACTGAAGATGATACAGAGCACTTAACTGTCACAAACAATGGGAATGACCTATAGCTGATACTTCGCCGATGACGTTAAGTATTGTTCTCCATATTCTAGTCTGCACTTTAATGAATTATCTTCCAAAATCACTTGGTATATAAGCATATTAAGCTTGTTAAGTCGTTAAGTAGACATATGAAATTAACTTTGTTTTTCAAATTTACTCTTCTAAACAAAGTGAGTCATCTGATAATCTATGAGTACTAGTGGCTTTAGTAGCCCTAAGTATAGTACTTAATATAACATTGGAAATATGGTATGGTAACCACCAGTGATAGCATGAAAATAGTTCAATAGCTTATAATAGTGAATAAAACAACTGAGCAATAGTTAAAGTCACAAGATCAGAAAAATCTGAGGTGCAAGACAGATGTAATCTTAGGCTTCCCCCAGTCACAAGATATATTAGAAGCAACAGTCTGAAGACCAAGTAGCAGATAAACTTGCAGCCAGTACAGCATGAGTGAATTTACCTTATTTATAATGAGATTGTATAATCATCTCTAATTATTTTATATATATTAAGATATTCTTTTATTATTAAGACAATATAAGGACAAGACAATTACCCCAAGTTTTCCTTTGCCCTTAAACCTATGCATGAACCATGCAGAGATTCCCAACTGCAGATGCTCAATATGTGGTCACTAAACTTGGATAAATTAGATCAGATTCCTGGCCCAGTGAGTAATTTTCTCATCAGTGTTTAACTGAAATTAAAAAAACCCACAACCCTAATTTACTAAGTAACACAAATTTTACTCTAGATCTTCTTTTCTGCTTTCACTTTCTGTTTTTATTTTCATTCTAATTTCACAGTCATCTTTTGTTTCCATTTCATAATTAGAAAAGAGTGAATTTGCCATGTCATATCTGTAATATACAAATTTTTATTTTAATTATATTTCAAAATTTTTATTTTAATTAAAAAAAAAAAAAAAAAAAAAAACAAAAAAAAAAACCACAAACCAATAATCACTCCTTACCACGAGAGCCAGAGTTCTTCAGGGAAAGTTTCCAGAGCACACATGATTTCCTTGTTACCTTCTGCGGAACACCAAATCAGAGTGCCTTACCACATGTTTGTGAATAGCTATGGTGGTCTGTTCAAAGAATGCATCTGCCTAGTCATCCTCCTTAACCTCTGTTAATACTTTTTAGCTCTTCCTTCAATTGCAGACATATTTGGCAGAGAGACAAAAGTCTCAACAGTTTCTTGCAAATTTAATGAAAGTGGGCATTTAGGCCGGAGAGATTTTAACAGTGTCCCTACACAGGAAAACAGTGCTGTGTGAGAGTATAAAACATTGATTGCTAGAGATGTGTGAGGAAACATGTTCTGAATGTCTCAGTCCTAAGACAATCTATCTTCCACATGGCTTTATTCCTTCTTACACAGCAGAGTTTATTCACAACGTAAAAATCTGTAGGAAATTTCATTAATACCAATGCTCAGAGAACTCTATGCTAATTCCTTTTTCTGGATATTTCCATATGAAGTTTGGCATGCAGTTTTGTAGTAAAAATGGTAGTCAGCAGTCCATCTTTGGTCCAGTTATAGAAGCAATTACCTTACCTGAAGAGATCAAAAGCACAGTGGAAAAAAAACATATATCAGAAAGCTGTTTTAAATGTTAAGACATTTTAGGGTTAAAAAAGAAACAGACATTATGCTCACTAAATAGAACCAGCAGGCATCTGATTTGAAATGGGATTAGTTCCCTAATCCTGCTGTGCTGTTTTCATGTACACGGATGGATTAACAAAACAGGTTAGGTTTGATTTTTTTTTTCCCTCATTTCAGTTCAGACCTGTCAGTCACTACTTCTTCCTGGCTTTGCAGACTAAAACTTTTAATGAATTCCATCAATGGAAACTAAGCCACTGTCAGTAGTGAACCTCATACTAACTAACACCGGAGATTAAGGCTCAGCCTGTACATGAAGTGATGTGTCATTTTAATTTTAGTTAAGTAAAAAGTCACAACTAAACACAGACTTCGCTTCTCATTAAATTTAATGGAGACAACACATGTATTGGGCAGCTGCATGGGGCCCTGCTAGCATTTTCCAGCAGTTGAATCGGTAAGATGATCATAAATCTAACATGTTCAGCGATGGGGTTAGGAAACCCAACAATCTGGTGAGGGACGCAAAAGGCAACAAGAAGAGCTTCTATAAATTCAACAGCAACCAAAAGACCAGGGACAATATGGGCCCACTGGCAGGGATTCTAATGAAAAACAACATGGAAAAGGCCACAATATGCAATGCCTTTGACGACCAGTAAAGACCAGTCTGCAGGAATCTGCTCTGTAACCTGATGGGATCCACCCAAGACTGCTAATGGAGCTGGCCAATGTCATTGTGAGGCCACTCTCGACAATCGTTGAAAGCCTGTGGCAATCAGAAGAGGTTTTTGAAGACTAGAAGAAAGCAAACATTACCCCTACCCTCAAGAAGGGCCAAAAGGAGCATGAAGACGACTACAGGCTGGTCATGCCTTACCAACATGAGAGCCTTCTTCAATAAAATAACCAGTTCAGTGGGTGAGGGAAAGGTCATGCTCTTCTTTATTTTGACTTTAACACGGCTTTCAGCATTGCCTCCGAGAGTATCCTCATAGAGAAACTGATTAAATATGGACTATGCTTGGGTAATGTGGCAGAGTGCATCTTCAGCCACTTTACAGTTGGCACAAAAGCAGGAAGTGTGACTGAGACACAAGAGGGTTGTGCTGCCCTTCAGGTGGTCAGCAACAGACTGGAGAAATGGGTGACAGGAACCTTATGAAATCCAACAAAAAGTACAGTCCTGCACCCCAGGAGGAATAACCCCATGCACCACGGCAAGCTGGTAGTCAACTGGATGGAAAGCAGCTTTGTAGAAAAGGAGTTGATGTTTCTGGTGGGCAAGAAGTTGAACATAATCCAGCAGTGTACCCTTGAGGTCAAGAAGGCCAACAGCCTCCTGAGGTGGATTAGACAGTGCTGCCAGCAGCAAGTCAAGGGAGGTGACCCTTCCCCTCTGCTCTGCCCTGGCGAGACACACCTGCAGTGGTCCAGAGCTCGGCTTCCCAGCTCAACAGAGATAGAGAGTCACTGGAGACAGTCCAGTGGAGTACCACAATGATTGAAGGCATCCATCCGACAGGGAGACTCTGAGAGAGCTGCCAGTGTTCAGACTGGAGCAGAGGAGGCTCAGAGGAATCTTATCCATGTATATAAATACCTGATGGGAGGTGTAAAGAAGAGGAAGCCAGGCTTTTCACAGTGGTATCCAGTGACAAGTCAAGAGGCAATGGGTACTAAGTGAAACACAGGAAATTCCACTGAAATATAATAAAATCCTGTCTACTGTGAGGGTGGTTGAACACCAGCACAGGATGTCCAAAGACACTGTGGAGTGTCTAACCCTGGAGATATTCAGAACCCAGCTGGACACAGTCTTTAGCAACCTGCTCTTGCTGACCCTGCTCTACGCAGAGGTTTGACCAGACTACCTCCTGAGGTGCTAAACTACCTTAGCTTGTCTCTGAGAGTGTGTGATTAGAAATGTTGCAGAGTTTGTCATGTCCACATAATTCTAAAATTGACAGCCTTCATCTACTGCACAAATTCTTGATGGGGTTTTCCTCCCTCACTTTCCATCTTCTCTTATGTTTAGGCATCTAGGTTGAGGTCTTTTTTAACACTGAGGTATGGCACGAACTCTTCCTCCTGCTCATGTAAGCAGATATTGAGTCTACAGTTAGTGTAAATGCACTAAAATGTACCCACCAGAGCTGGAAGGCAGTGCTAAAGCACTAACCTGGACAGAAGGATCTCAACAGCCATGCTACAGTGAAAGTCTCTCTATGTATACATAGACAAAAAGCCTTTATAACAAAGAACCTCAGTGAAGTGAGTATTATGGTAGGTTCACCAGCTGCTCTAGTGCAAATTCATATTGCTGCAAAGTGGTGATTCCTTCTGGAAGAACACTGGCATTGAAGCACTAACTTTCAAATATGTGTGTTTATAAACGGTGACTGCAACAATAGGCAGGAATTGCAGCAAACAATGTCACTGGATAAATGAGTTTCCAAAGAGGACAATTCTGCAGCAGCAGTAATTGGAATTAGTGTCACAGTGAACAATTCAGGCACTTCAAGCAGGTATGTTTCTTCAGGCAAGCACTACTGTCACAGAGGCATCATACCACTTGGAGAATTATTATCACCAGAATAAAGAAAAGAAGTAATTCAAATGATGGCATTCAAAAGAGAAAGTGGTTCTCATTTTTCCTAAGTTTCATTAAATGTTTTAAACTTGTTGCACAATTTTACATAGGTAGTTGATATAACTGGGGGGCTTTTTCTTTTTTTTATTTCTTTTGATCTACCAAACTTAGGAAATAAACTGTGGAAGGAATCACATAATGGATCAGCTGCTTCTGATACTCTGTTAAAGAGCAGTTTCAGGATTAAAAAAAACAAAAACAAAACCAGGAGGACAATAGCATGAAGATGTTGTTCTCCTTTTGTTTGTTGCTACAGAAGGCTAGTATGAGAACAGCATGCTCTACATTCTGATAGTGCAACTAATGCTATCAGTTTTCCAGGTAAGTATAAAGCATTTGCTAAAATACTGAAACATACTTCAGAAGCCATATCTTAATCTGTCTCATAGATAGTGATATACACCTTTCTGCTTTCTCAGATAGGTTACTATCTTGGTTTATACTTTTCAGGTTGATATTTCAACATGTGAAAAGCCACTAAAGGCCACAGAAGTTTCATAATGCTGTAGATATACATGTAGGTTTCATAACACTGTGTTGATGTTGTTCTATTATTAGAAAAATTATCCTAATAAAAAATCAGGGCTTTTTGTGCTACTCAGTGGTCCACACATCTGGGGAGCCAGTGGCACTCTGGCCTTTCCCAAAATTTCTCACATAATATTATATACCAATTAGCCAAAAAATTAATGAAACTTTTATTCAAGCACTGTGAGACTGCAGACTACTTAAGATGTTTTTCAGTAGACCATAGTTTTGGGAGCTATAAGGCTCTCATAACAATTGCGTAAGGGGTTGTAATAAAAGGAAGACTAGAGTTTATAGGTTGCAAAAATACAAGGAGTAGAACAACTAGATAAATAGCACTGGTGAAGAGAATGAAGGGTAAAGACACAATGAGTGCATTTTACATGCTCAGCCCTCTGCAAAATCTCTAGCAACAATGCAGAAAAAAGTCCTGGGTGAGATAACTGCATGAACGAATTCCTTTAGAATTTGAGAGGAACTTCCAGCAAAGGAGGAAGTGTTTTGTAAAAAGGCCAAAGGTGATCGTGTGAGAAATACACTAATGAGACAGTGAAGACTAGTATTACTGACAGAGTACATGTGGGCTGTTGCTCAAAGCCACTATAAAGCTGATTCAGTTCAGAGTCAATTGATCAGAAACTTTGAAGTGGACAATGAATTTGCCTTTCATGCTGGTAAAACTGAAAGCCAGAAGAGAGACATAGACATTATGTCAGCAAGGAAGATAATCCTCACAGTGCAATTCTGAACAAGGTTTTGGAGAACACAGTGGAAGTTGCAAGAGTCAGACAGAGAAGGTGGCAAGAGCTGATGTGTGAAGTGATGACATGCTGAGACAGTCAACAAAGCTAGATCTTCTAACTGACATGTAGGAAGAAACAAGATATTATAGACACCATCTTCACTTACGGATCCAGAGATATGGAAGTAGTATTCAAGTTAAAGACCTAAATGCCTGAAAGGGCAGTGTGGCATTCACTGTAAAAAGAGGAAGAAAGAGAGGTTTGTGAGACTAAAAACACAGCCTGAATGTACGGTACCAACCGTAAGCTGTGGTAGCTTACACTTGCCACCTCGAGGAGGTGCCAAAAAGGTACTGATTTTAACTGGTTGTGGAAAGACAGGCCAGCAATAGAGATGGCGAGTCATGAATCACCAGATGAGTGATCACATATATTAAGTCAATGCTAAATTCTGGATAAGGGGAGACAGGGCACACAGCGGTGAGGATTGCAGGGGGATGTATTACAGATCCTGAATAAAAGCTGATTAACAAGAATCAGGCACTTTAAGAGAAATACCCAAGAATTAGAAGGCCCATTGGACAAAACAAAAAGCCAATATGAAGTCTTGATTTTAGAAACAATGGAATGACTTGTATTGTCAGATGATACTGAGAGGTCAAGGGTGGAACAGAAGGGCTGAGATTTGGGCAGGAAGAAGGCATGCTCAGGTTTGGTCAGCACTTTCAGTGAATTGCAGACATCCTCAACTTTGTAGACTGTTGTGATGATCAAGGGGGGAAATAAGGCTGTGCTGGAGACAAGGCTGTAGCAGTAGACAACACATCAGTAACCTTTAGAGAAGTGTAAAGAGCTTTAAATAGCTCATTAAAGGAGCAAGAGGCATTGTAAGATGCATTTAAATCTATGGATGAAAAAGGAATGCATAAACATCACTTAGAATTAAGTGCTATTTCATCATTATAATTAATCATCACTTCCCATCCCTGGCGGCATTCAAGGCCAGGCTGGACGGAGCTTTGAGCAACCTGGAGTAGTGGAAGCTGTCCTGCCCATGGCAGGGGGTTTGGAACTAGATGAGCTTTAAGGTCCCTTCCAACCCAAACCATTCTATGACTCTATGGTGAGATCTTGTTAGGATTAAGAAATTTTATGTGGTGCTCTGAACAGAAATTCAGAATAAATTAGTTACTAGGAAGTCTTCTACCAGAATGTGAAGGCAGAGAACTCACCCCACTCCTCTGTCTCCCACTCACGATTTAATACCCACATAACAATTTATCATGTCTCTTATCCACCACAGCCAGCAACCTGCTATAAGCTTTTATTTGCAAGGCACAGATTGTTGTTGCTCCACCCTCGCGTGCTATGACTCAGGCGTAATTTTAGGTTGGCTCAGCTTCCTCCACTTTGCAGCCTCATAGATGTACAGTCACAGACCTGTTTTTCTAACCACAGAAAATATAGGACATGACTTTTCAAGGAATAATTTCTCACATTAGCTGGATATTTAATTTCAAGAGCCAACCATGAAGCCAAAAAACTTAACAAATGAGCAACCCCCCCTTTTCTAGCTGGTTTACTCAGCTGGTTCTAGCTGAGATGACACCTGTGAATTAGTAGACCACTGATATCATCATTAGCTTTTAAAAGTTTCTTTAGCAGCATCTTTTCAAGTTCAGTGCTGAATTTACTGAACAGCTCTACATCTCTTTCTGTAATGACTAAAGAAAAAAAGTAAATTTCCACAGTCTAATGAAGGCACGCAACTCAGTGAGTGCAAGAAGAAGAAGGTATAAGAGAAAGAAGAAGAAAACCAAATAGACTCTACTACTGCTCTTTACTCTCCTGCCATCTTGATGTAATCTCTGCTGTATCACAGTGAATGTCTGGGCAATCCTGCAGTGAACTGCATAGAAATCTGATACTGGTTACTTTTCAGCACAGAACCCAACAAAAATTAAAATAAGGGGAAAAAAAATCAAGAAGCAGGGACTACTTCGGTTGCCAAAAAAAGGATCATGGATCATTGCCTGGAGGGAAGATACAGCAGAGGGACTAGACAAATTAGAAGAAGAACTAGGAGCAAGAAATAAAACTGGTGATGTTACATCGAGTTTGAGGCAATTTTAGCCTGCTGGAAGTTCAGTCACATTACCACCATAAAACCCCTTACAGACAAATGTAGCAATAATATAGCTGAACATACAGTCATTCCAATGAGCCAATCCAGAAATGTTTTGAGAGGTTTTTTTAGGTTTGGGGGGTTTGGGGATTTTTTTTTAGATCATCTCAGTGACTCATTTTACCTTGCAGCAGCCATAAAATCAGCAGATCCAGTACAAAAGAAATGGCAGGGAGACAGAAAGAGGAACTGCCTGTCTTCAATCAGATTTTACACCACACACTAAGGGGACTAAGTCTAGTTAATAAAGGTTTAAAATACTACATTACAGTAAAGGTTGCACACTGAGTCAAAAGAGGACTGGGAGAATAAGAAGAGGTAACAGGTCACAAAATAAAGGAGTACTGCAAAGTATTCCTATTTATATTTGTTGAGTCTTCCAGAGGTGAAAGATTAAATAAACTAGGAAAAATTAGCACAAAAACAAGAGACTTGTAAACAAAGACAGCAACAAATAAAAGAAACTAGGAAAAAAACCCAGCAGAAAAAAAAGGCAGTTGGAGAAAATGTACGTGTTTATTAGCTGCAGAGAGAGAACTGCCTGAAGAACATGATGATCTGCCAGAGTGCCTGGAAAAGCCCCCGTCACCTGACCTGCAGAAGGGAAAGCCCAGGGGAGAGCAGAATGAAGAGAGCAGAGAAGGCAGAGAAGGAAGTCAGGCTGATTTCGAAATGTTACTTTTCAGACGTTGGGGGGGTGGTGGTGGCGGCACTGTGCAGACCTACCTCAGCTGGACTCAAGTGTCAAGTTCAAATTCTTTATAAACTTTTCTCCTTTTCTGAGTCTCTTTCAGTACACACACAGAAATTTACACAGATACTTTCATTTGAGCAGTGCCAATACTATTCATATCTCCACTGGGGATTTGCTGCAGTATATTTGATAATGCCCAAGCAACCCTGCTTCTGGCTGGGCTTTTGTTTAACACTGTCTTTTCCATTTTAGATTTAGAACTTGTAAATGTGCACTTGGGAAACTGGAATAAAGTACTTATGTAAAACACTGACACAAGTTTTAAACACTGACACTAATTTTTAGCTGTTGTGAATGAAAATCCTAATAAAGTTCAAGCCATGACTTCATGGTAGAGGGGCCAGAGTACTCATTTTCATCTATGCATTTTCCCTTCAGCTGCCTTCCCACTAGTGCTTCTAGGGCTGCACTGTGAAGCAGAAGAGTGAATCAATTTGAGGTAGAATTAATTTTCTTTCCTTTAAATCCAGTCCCTTGTGTCATCTCACAAACACTGAAACCCAGAGAGAAAATAGTGTGGGAACACAACCAAGCAGCTGGGGGAAGTTGAAGCAGCAGGAATTGTTAAAATGTGATCACTGACAAAGCCTCCCTACAACAAAAATGAAAACTTAGTAAGTAAAAAGAAACATAAAAAGACAGAACAGATTTGTTTGCTACTAAAATCATTTTCCAATGTAAGTAAACTGTTAGGTAGAATAAGGTGCAGTGCTGAACTAAGAGTCCTGGGAGGAAATGTGCATGCATACAAACAAAACAAAATAAAAGTGCACAGAGGAACAGAGGCCAGGGTGGCCAGGTATGTACATGAATATAAACCACGCCACGGACAAAGATAAAATTGCACAGACAATCTTCATGTTGGCATTTGCTAGTTTTTTTCATAACTTTACTGCTGACACATTCATTCTCTTTAATATTTTTATTGCAATAACCTATATATTTTAGAGCAATTTTTTTTTACAAGAAAAGCAGCTTGGACACTGAAAACTATACTGTCTCACACATGTCGTTCACTAACAAGCTTCATGACCTTTTTGCCATTGGATTTCACAGCTGCTGCACTGTAGTGATGGGCTGTTGAGACTCAACGGCCTTTAGATCTACATCCAATTCTAGAGGGCAGAACACTCCAATGCGCATTGCCTTCGTAATTTCCTACCATCACCTGTCCAGTCTTTCCTTTCTGTTTCTAAATCTTCTACCACAGGCTGGCATCCTTTTTTCTGCCTTACTACTGCTTTTGCAATGAAGCCAGGGGGCTGCTTCTTTGACACTCTCCATGTATCCATGTTATCAAAAAAAGCAGACAGCTAGGGGACAAGGAAACGCAACCCTTCTCCCAAATCCGGTCTCAGCCTGTGGGAAAAATTTGAGGAAGATTTCAGGAAGCTGTGAGATGAAATATGCTCCATAATCCTCTAACAGAAGCAAATCTAAAGGTGGCTGGCTACTTAAGAGCTGTGAAGGCTGGGGCTCTTGCACAGTGTGGGATTTCTTTTTTCTTTCATTTTGGTAACATTGACGAAAATGCCCCAAAACAGTGAAAGAAACAATAACAGCTAGAGAAATAAGTCTTTTTAATGAAGATGATTCTGGAAGATTACTTAGCTTTTTCATAAATAATCCTACTTTGACACGCAGGAACGTCTTGTGTGCGATTTCCATCAGCTGTGGAAATTCTCAGGATGATTTGACCTACCAGCTGTGGCTTCCTGACCAAGTGCAAGCACAGACCTGGCGTGGTTCTGCTTTCCATTCAGATCACGCTTACAGACTGTACGTGGTATTTTCCATCACACCAAATACGTATACCTGGGACTTCAATTTTTAACCTTCTTCAACAGCAACTTTTTCCTTTCCTTCCTCCGTAGGCTCATGAGGAGTAATTTTTATTTCCTAGAAAGCTCAGGTTAACATAACCTCAGCCTGAGACATGAAACGCAAAGTTACCATCCAGCACAGGTTCTGCACACACCCAAGGCACCGGAACTTGACTTTGTTTCCTCCCTGCCCTTCAGCAAACTCACCCCAGCCTCCATTCCTATACATACTTCTTTTGCCTCACTGATAACAAAGCTCAACCAATACCTGTCCCTAGCCTGCTCTGTATGATACATTAACAGCTAATGATCACAGAATCATGGAACATAGAATCAACTAGGTTGGGAAAGACCCTTAAGATTAAGTCCAACCAGGACTGCCAAGTTCACCACTAAATCGTGTCATTAAGCATCTCATCCACACATTTTTTGAACATTTCCAGGGATACTGATTCCACCACTTCCCTGGGCAGCCTGTTCAGTGCTTGACAACCATTTCGGTGAAGAAATCTTTTATAATATCCAATCTAAACCTCTCCTGGTACTGCTTGAGGCCGCTGCCTCTTGTTCTATCACTTGTTACTTGGGAGAAGAGACCTCATTACAATCTCCTTCCAAGTGGGGGTAGAGAATGACAAGGTCTCTCATCAGCCTCCTTTTCTCAGGCTAAACAACCCCAGTTCCCTCAGCTGTTCCTCATAAGACATGTGCTCCAGACCCTTCACCAGCTTCACTGCCCTTTTCTTGACCTGCTCCAGCACCTCAATGTTTCTCTTGTAGTGAGGGTCCCACAACTGAACACAGGATTCGAGGTGTGGTTTCACCAGTGCTGAGTACAGAGGGACAATCACTACCCTTGCCCTGTTGCCACAGTATTTCCGATACAGTCCAGGATGCTGTTGGCCTTCTTGGCTGCCTGAGCACAAGCTGGCCCATGTTCAGTGGCTGTCAATCAGCACTCCCAGGTCCTTCTCCACTGAGCAGATATCCAGCCACTCTTCCCCAAGCCTGTAGTGTTGCATGGGGCGGTTGTGGCCCAATACAGGACCCAGAACTTTGCCTTTCTGAACCTCATACGTAGGTTTGGACCATCCACCCAGCCTGCCCAGATCCCTCTGCAGAGGCTTCCTACCCCCAGCCGATCGACACTTCTACCCAACTTGATGTGTAAGTGTGCGCTGGGTAACCGCACAACCAGGTCCCAAGCCACACACGACCAGCTCCTCGGTGACCGCAGCAGCCCCACCAAAGCGACAGGCGGGACGGGCCGCCGACCCCCGCCCCGCGCCCGGGCCCAAGCCACAGCCGCTTGGGGCGGACTTCCCTTCGCCGCCCCCGCCCCTCTCTCCCTGGGAGAACCCAACTGCTGCCGGGGAGCAGGCGAATTCCCGGTTTCTGTGGCGGCGCCGAGCGGTGGGGAGGCGGCAGCCGCTCGTTCCTCCCGCCTCGCTGCTCTTCACTGCGCTGCTCTGAGGCGACGCCAGCCGCCGAAATGCGGGGAAGGGCGGCTCCAGGAGCCACTACATCCCCATACTCCCCGTCTCGCAGGAGCCGTGGTCTCGGCCGGAAGCGGCGGGCGGTGCCTGGCGCGGAGCTCTGGCGGCTGAACAATAGTGGCGGGGGTGCTGAGCGGGTGGTGGTGCGGGGTTGGACCAGGCCGGACGGGACCGCGCAGCGGTGAGGAGCCTGAGGAAGGGGCTGGGAGAGAGCGGGACGGGAGGGGACAGGATAGCCAGGATAGCCCAGCCTCCGGGGAGGGAAAGGGGTGCGCGGGCGGTGAAGCGGCGGGTTGTCTCCGTCCCGCTCTGCCGCCTGCCTCCCCCCCCAGAGGAAGAAACTTTCCTGGGACTCTGCCTCTCTCGTTCCGCCCGTTTTGGGGTGGGCCAGACAGCGTGAGGCGCTGCCAGGCGCGGGGCGGCCGGCGCTTCCCCGGGTGGTGGTTGAAATAACGGTCCTGTCCCTTGTCGTGTCCCGTTCCCCTGCCCTTCCACCACAGGGCACTATGAACGAAGAGCAGTTTGTGAGCATCGACTTGGACGATGACAACGTCTGCAGCGTCTGCAAGTTGGGGACCGAGAAGGAAACGCTCTCCTTTTGCCACGTTTGTTTCGAGCTGAACATAGAAGGTAAGGCTTTACAGGAGTCGACATATGCGAGCTTCGTACTTACACTGCTTGGCTTAGAGCTGGATGCAAACCGAGCTTCTTTCTGAAGACTTTCGTAAAGGCTTAGGTTTGGAAAGGTGTATATACAGTTTTCTTGCTGGCCAAACTAGTTTAAGTCCGTAAATAGCTCATTTCCTGTAAAGGTGGGTGCTCTAGCTGCTCTAGATGTAAAGATATACCCCTCTTCAAAGAGCCTCTGAAATGCCCTGGCATTAATTTCATCTTCTGGTATTAGACCTCTGATAATTCAGATTGGAAGGAGTTAATGTTCTGCCTTTATTCGGGGTTTTTGCTCAGTAGTTAGAGGGGTCTTTGTGTCAAACTTACTTCAGTTGCAAATTTTAAAGCATAATAGGTTGGGTTTTATTTTGGTTTTTAAGATTAATGTTTTACTACAAATAATCAGATGATTCTTTTTGCTTTCATAAGATGACAGTGCATCTCATCGGATAAAACTGGGTTCATTGTCAAAGCTTCTTAAATGTTTGCAAATTACAAAGTAGGAATTTTGTCCATCCTATACTGCCATTTTGGTCTCCAGTATGATATTTTTAGAATTTCAAACCTTCTTTTGCTGAAGAGCTTGCTCATCTTTTGCTCTTCTTCATATATGAATCAAGTGTTGGTTATGAATCAACAGGGGATTAGTTATTGCTCTTTAAAAATCAAATAAAATTTTCGGAAGTATGAATGTTGTTGCTTGATTTGGGGGCAACAAAGTAGTTTGTTCCATTTATATAAAGTAGTATTTGCCAATTGTACATGCATGTGACTGCCTGGAGTAATCTGTATTGATAGAGGGCAATTGAATATGAAGATCTTAACACAGTTCTGTGAATAATCCCATTTTTTCATGACAGATGGTAAGATTTGTTCTGTCTCTGATATGAGGGTACGCAAAAGGTCTTAATTCTGTCTGAGTGGAAAGTGCCGAGAGAGATAAGCACTGTACCCAGTCATCTAGTTGCTTATTCCGAACACTAGACGCATAAAACTGACTCAAATGTAGGGGGCTGTAAGGATATGTATTCCATACAGGTTCTGTTACGCATCTGAATTTAAGGTCTTTGTTGCTACTAAAGGCAATATGTTTTAATCTGAACAATACTTTCATACTTCAGTAGCAATTTCCATGCTGTATGTTTCTGTTTAGAAGGGACATGCTTTCTGATAAAATTCGGAGCAACTGTCTAACCTCTTGAGTTTTCTTACTGCTTTAAAATAGGTTTACTGTTCTCTGTGTGAAGATGTTTCTCTCTCTAGGCTTTAAAATGAGGAAAAAAGCTCATATTGACATAATGACAATTAAATACTTTGATTACATTCAGAATCTAGTTTTGGTTTGCAAGTGTTGAAACAGATAAAATAATGCATTAAAAAATTGCTGGATGTTTTCTGTCCTCTGGTTTTTGGGGTAAGCTATGGATTTGTCAGTTACTGCTTTACAAAATAAGCATCTGTTTTAGCTAGAACAGTTGAGTTTTTTTCTGGATTTCTGAAGTAGCCTTGATAATAGTAAAGACTTAAATCTCTGCAGCAGACTACTTTGCATAATCTTCTAAATTTTTTGTTAATTTTAAAAGAAAGCTGCTTGTACAGAGTGATGATGGAAGCTCACCTGAAATTACATGAATTGTTGCAGTCTTAATTTCTATTTTGCATAATAAAAGCATTAATACCTTTGATTTTTTTATAGCATCAAAATGCTTCAGTTCCTGATCCTGTCTTCTGTGTACCACTTTGAAAAGTGGTACTGTTACTGCTTATAGGGAGAGGCAACTTAAAAGTGGCAGAGGCTGAATAAGTGACTTGATAAAGAATCATTATAAGACTTTTCAGCTGAACCACTGCATGAGCCAGACCATTAGTATATCCACAGTCACACTCTTCCTACTTTTGACATATCTACTGCATTCCTGTATTTTCCTGTGACAAAAGCTATGATTTATGTATATCTTAAATAATAATCTTTTGGCAGCCCTTGGTAGGGAATGACGTGGATAATTCACTAACTCAGAATATTAGACTGGATATTTTCATATTGACCTCTTGCTTATATTTCAATGAAGTTCAAGTGTGTTATAGCTACACTTTCAGCAGTGTAAGTATACAACTGTAAGTTGCATCAGCTCTGTAGATGTGCTAACTCACAATTACAAGGAACTTTTCCTCATTAACAGTTTTCCTTTTTGTCTAATATTGTATTTAAAAATCCAAGTTTAAATACATACATAAATTTAAGTAATTCAGGAAGCAAAATACCATACTCTAAAAACATAATCAACAGCTAGAATAGTGCTTAAGGCTTGCTTATTCTTAGTGTTGGTTGATGTGCATGTGTAACTCCTCAGTGAAGTAGGAAATAGCAAGCAGGCTACTAGCCACATATCAGTATCTTGCAGGATGCTTAAGTACTCCCACTGTTTGCAGCACCCTGTTAACTTCCATGTGTTAAGGGCTGTCTGACTTAAGGGGAATGTGCAGTGCTGCTTTCATCTTTCCAGACCATCCAGTCCTCACTAGGGGGTGGATCAGGATGGAAGGGAGCGTTGCAGATACATTGCAGGTGGTCGTGGCAGTGTTAGATTTGCAGGTAGACTCAATGATCTTGGAATCATTTACCTTTGAAAGGACTCTTACGATTCCATGAGTGAATGTATGAAATGCTGGAAGTAGGTGTCCCAGTTTCCTTTTTTAAAAGGGTGTCATATTCTAATGCTTTAACAAATCTCATGAGATCAAATCAGTTTCTTTTCTTACTGCTTAAAGCTGTCTATGGTAAATCTACATACTTTAAACTGATTTAGCTCAAGGCTTAACCACCTGAACCTCCTCTCAAACAGACTTTCTCAAATGTGTATAAACAAAGCACTACAGAAAGAAATATACCTAGCTGTACTTTAACATTACAGTTTAGTGTTGGTGAATCTTTGTGTCCTCTGATACCTCCGAGTTCAACACCTGTACAAGTTTGCTTGTGTGTGGATGGTAATGTTGTTGATCATCTTGGTTAGCCAAGATGAGTAATTGAAAATGAGTGAATCGGAGACCATCCTCATCTCTAATGACTCAACAGACTTTTTCCTGGGTCAGTGTTGTGATATGTCGTCTTTACTTTCCTGACCTTGGGGTGTTTTTTGTAACTGTTAGTATGTTTGAACAAGAGCTTAATAATGATAAATAATGAGGAAAAAAAGTCAAGTTATTCTTAATCCTTTATAAGGAAGACTGCTGTATGGAAAGCTTAGTCTGTGTTCTGCTTTAAATAACTGCAGAGTTTCTGAATGAGGAAGTTAGTTACTGCATCATAAGTCCTTTTATGGATTTTTTGTTTGGGGTTTTTTTTCTTTTGTTTTTGTTTTGTTTTTTAATCAGAAATCAAGTCTCCATATTTTTTCAATAGTAGAATTTTAGTCTTTTAATGAAATAAAATGATGGCTTAGCCAGAAATTATGCTTCTTCCCAAGTTCAGTCACTTCACAGAAAGTATTGGTTTGAGTGGTGAATCTCTTAAGGAGTGATGGATATAGATTACAGGGTCTGTTTCTCTGAAGTTGACTGAAAGAGTGGTAATGAAGAAGAAAAGAGAAAATAGACATACAGAATAAACAGAAGGGAAAGATGCAGGTTTAAACTTTCTCCTATTACATGTCATCAACCTTTATTGAACAGGGAAAAGAGTAATGTTCTCAGGAGAGTTTAGTAGTGATAATCTTCAGTCTAAACAGAGCAAGGGGGGAGGTGGTGTGTCTTGACAGTATTTTTGTCCCTGTTGCACTTGCTCTTTCAGTTCACTTAGTTTGAGGATTCATGCCCTGTGGAGTTAATTAAGCACCATATGAATGCTTTTATTGTGAAAACCAGCTTTTGTGTTTTAAGGATCATTATCAGGTGATTTTAGCAAAACAGAATCCTAATGTGACTGTGTCAGTAACACTAGATAATGGTCCATGGTGAAACACACAAAAATAGAAAAGTATTGTTTGTGCATGGTGGTGCCTCCCTGGAAAGTCCTGCTTTGGCTCCTCCCCTGAAGGTCCCACTTTGACTGATCCCCAGAAAAATCTCCACCCTGGGAGACCTTTCTAGATATAACTGTCCATTTCTTTTGGTGTAGGCTGGCCCCCTACACTAGAATGAGTGTGTATTTTTGCTAGTATAA
>JAOEHX010048793.1:0-16795 GCA_025448015.1 Bolborhynchus lineola | reverse complement strand
TAAGGTCCTTTACAACCCAGTCCATTCTATGATCATATGTGTCTTCTAAAGATGAGAGAAACACCAGATTTCACACTATATTACGTATAATGAAAATAAACTTGCTGGAAAAATGAGACCTCTCCTTGAGATCTGATCTTTTGTAGAAGGCAGATTTATATTCATACAAGTACGCTTACCAATGAGTATGTTCCAGGCACTTTTAGAAGGGGCAAAGTAAACGTGAAACACATGAATCAGTGAAAGCCCTCAGTAATGCGGAATATGATTATTGGATTGTTGTCTTTTAAACTCCTTGAAACTTTTAATTGGCATTTTGCTCTTTATTAATAGATTAGTACATCACCATAAATACACAGAAACCAGTGAAGATGCAGACCATCGATTCAGTATATATAAGTTGCTGCAATGTACCTGTGTGATTCCCCTGTATTAAATCCATGTTTCAGCTTTATTTTCAAGTTTTTGTTTGGTAGCTTGTCTGGAATAAGTGGTTTGTTTTCTTTTTCAGCTGACCCCCTGGTTGGAAGTATTGCCACTCAGTATATGACTAACAGAGCAGAGCATGACAGAATGGCCAGACAATGGACCAAAAGATACGCTACATAAATAAGATTTTAGTGAAACTCTTACATTATTTGTCTGTGATGGAAAGAGCTGCTTATGATTTTGAAGGGATGGGGGGAGGGAGGGTGCTGGTAAAGAGTAGGGTATTTCTATAACAGATTTTATTCAGTCTTTTATTTCCTAAGATTTTGTTGTTGTAACTTAAGGTATCTTGCTACAGTAGACAGCTAGAATTGGGAATAGCATATTTTAAGATTGTAATTAGTTCAGCAATATTAGCTCACATATAGTACCGAGGAGAATGTAAACTTCTTAGACTTCTTTGGTTTTCAGTTTGCTTGCAATATGTAAAAGATTAAAACAGCTTAATTTTGTACAGGTACATATGTTGACATTTATGTAAAAGTCCTTTCAAGACTCTACACACTGTTTTTGCCTTTTGTTTTGTTTGGGTTTGGGGGGGTTATTACATTTCTGGGTTGGGTTTGGGTTTTGTGGTTTTTTTCCTTCTTTCTTTTCTTTGTAAAAAGATGTTGGGATTGTTTTCCCCTATGGAGGGCACATTGGTATTTAACAATCCTTATTACAGACTGTCATCTCATGATCTGTGATACGGAGAAGTGGATGTATGGCCTCATATATGAAATGAGAAGTAGTTAGTGTATTATTTTATAAGCCAATCTATCTTTGTGAAAAGAATAAAGGTCTTAATCAGGACTTATGGTAACCTGTAGTGAAATACCTTAAGCTGTTTAATTGTAAGGCGTGGAATAGGAGTCACTCAGTGGATTGGTTGTATGTTGTGGGCTACTTAAGTCTGCATTTGTTACTGTGCTAATAAAAAGATGTTTAAAAAAAAGAAGAGGACAAGAGTTCTGCTTAGTGCCTTGGTTTGTCATTTTTCCAGAACAGCATCTTCCAGTATGCTTGAGGATTACAATATGGAATTGTAGCCTGTCAAAGGTGTTAAGGGAGCAGTGCTGGTTCAGTGCTGTGCTCCCCTCGGCATGCCTTTTGCAGCCCCAGTGTCCCTGGAGCTGCCATGACCTTCACATTAGGATTAGGCATGCCAAAATGCCATTCAGATTAGGTTTAGGGTTCAGTGAGCCACAAAGACTACAGCTCCAGGGTGGTGGGGACCTCACCCTCAATTCCAAGATGCAGTTCAGATGAGGACTAGGGTTCAGAAGAAGAGGATATCTCGTGGTTTTACCTGGTCTAGTGGAAGGTGTCCCTGCCTATTGCACAGAGGTGGGAACTAGATGATCTTGAAGGTCCCTTCCAATCCAGACCATTCTGTGTTTTTCTGAGGGAGTGGTCTGTTCCCACTTGGAAGAGAAGGAATCATGTCCTTTTAAACTGGCAGAAGACATCTTAAAAAAGGAGACTTAATCTGTAGATCCTTTGACTGCTTGACAAAGATTATCTCCTGGAGACATGGTGTTTACGCTACAGTGTGTAGCAACAGTGCAGTTAGTTGTGGGTATAGCATTTTTGACCACTCCTTTAAAGTAAAGGCTGGAAGTACAGATGCCTTTTCACATGGCTAGCACTTCACCTTGTGACATTGAGCGCTCTGTGGTCATCTGCACTTTCAGATTTGTTTTGGTATTTTACAGTAATTTTTTAATATATTTTATGTATTTCCCTTCCTATCTATATACATTCAAATCTAACTCTGTCCAAAGTAATCTGTAATTAGAAATAACCTTCCTTTGCTAGGTGGTTGTGGGCAGTAGTATGTAAACCTCTGCTGAACTGTGTTCCTTTGACAGAAGGTGTGTTTTGGTGTATGAGATCCCTCAGCTGCTTGGCTCAGCCTAGCAGAATTGTTGGTACGTTATTACATCACACTGGGAGCATCTCTGGTAACAGTTTTCTCCTCTCCTTTACTGAATGAAGAGGTAAATGGCTTTTTGTCAACTCCTTGCTTTGTGCTACCAGAACATGCTAACTCAGCTGTTGTAGCTGGCCATGTGGAGGGAGCTGATTTGGGGTGCCTGATCAGCACAGTGTTTATTCAGCAGGATAGAAGTTCAAGAGCAACAGAGAAAAATGATTCCATTTACTGATTTATTTTTCTTTTTTATGGTAATTTTTCTCCATTATCCTTTGAAGGGGCTGCCCCACTTTGTAGTAGGTAAGTGATCCCAGTGACCCAGGACAAGTTTTGAGTCAATGGAATAGTAAGAACAAAATACATGTTCTGCCCTTTAGCTACGACATTACATTCTGTACTTACTAACCCTATGTAAAACTGTACTACAGTGAGTTTAATTTTTACTCAGTACCAGCCACTGTGTGTGGATTGCAGAGGAGATGCTACATTTTCCACCACTTGTCAATAAAATATGGTATTTAGAAAGGAAAATTGATTTGAGTGCTTAAAAAGCAGCAGAATAAGCCTACGAAAGAAAACAGTGGGTGGTGGTTGTTTATGTGAATGCCCAAAATGGTTTCTAATGAATTTAACCAAATCAAAGATAACGTTTGCCTCTTTAATCTCTATAGAAAAACAGCCTTTGCCATTCAGACAATCCCTTTTCCTCTTGCCTTTCCTAACACATTGTCAAGTCCTGAGTGTCTGGGGGAGCAAGTGACCCAGCTGATCTCGTACAACACTGCTCTGGCAGCCTACAGGTGACATCAGTGTTGGCAGTGGAAGTGGCACCAAGTCTGTAGGATGCAGAACTGGACAGGAACCAGCCATCTCCACACATTTTAAGTCAGTTCTTGTTAACTTGCACTCCACTGGCTCAAGAGTCAGCTTCAGTGACAATGTGCAGTTAGCAGAGGTCTTCGCTTATTTTGGTTGATCAAAGCTGAATTGAGTCCCTTCTAGAAGAAGGGCTCTACAGAGCTGAAGAGGAGGCACATAACCAATTCCTTGGTGAGAGGCTGCAGCAAGGAGATGAACCATTGCTGCTCTGAAGTCACCCCACTTCCCAAGCACGTGGGCAGATGCAGTCTTCTGCGTAGGGAGAAGCCTCAAGAACACGTGTGCTTGGTAGGAAATGAGTGAGGAGGGAGTGTTGTTCTGCAGCATCGCTGAGGACAATGACTACTACTAGCCAAGTTGGGGGAGGTCGTGTTATAGTGCTTACTCAGCTGCAGTGTTGCAATGGAAACAATTGTATGTCTCTAGCAGGGCAATACAAGAGCTTGCTCATTCATAATTGCTTTCTTATCTCATTCATTGGCCACAGCAATCCAAACTATATTGAGCAAAGCACATAAACAGTTTTGTTTACCTTCATTATAAAGCTAGCACCCTGTTTAATTTTTAGTGAATTGTAATGTTGCTCTGACATCAGTAATGCTGATGGACTTCATGTGTCACTATTCAGAAAGAGCAATGCTTTAAGCACACAGTTTAATTGTGATTATTAAGCACACTTCTGTTTAGCAGTTATGGTTTCACAGTGCAAATATTACTCATGGTTTTGCTGGCTTACAGTGAAATTCTCAATATTTATTCAAAACAATATTAATTTAGTGGAAAATGGATTTCCATTACAATCTCCACCCCTGGTCCCTTCAGGCCAGGTTATAGGGTTCAACATTGCAATGAACTCCTCTCTTGCTCCTAGCCTATCAACAAGGGGTTTCTGCTACAGTAATTCCCACAACGTGCAACTCAAGTCCCAGCTTACTTAAAAGTATTTCCATTACAATGAGAGAAATGGCTACTTCAGTCCATTCCCTCTCTCCACTCTTGTATTCAGATATAAAGAAAAGCTAGCTAGTATAAGAGGTTGTTAGAGGCTGAAAGCTGGCCAATCTATGAACAGTTGCTCATTCTGTTCCTCTATATCCAATTTTGTTTAGTTCACTGACAGGCTGACCTAGAACAGCAGATTCCTACAGCACAGGTTTACCAGCGTGGAGACAAACACAGCACATGCAGTTGAGCTCCTGCTGCGGGACCAAGGCCATGTGTATGGGTATCTCTGAGCATTTGTCATGGGGATGTACATACCCAAAAGGCAACATCCTACACTCTCGCAAAGTAATACCACTTGTTATCCAGCCTGTAGCTTCATACCAAGGGTGGGTTACTGCAGCTGGGTTGAATGGCTGGGTGGGAGTATTATGCAATGCACTAAGCAGAGCCCAGGCAGCGCCTCCTGCTCCGTTTAGTTTCTCAGCAAAATTGCCGGTTACATGAATGTGACTGATTTGTACTGGACATGCTGGAACAAAACCATGTACAGCTATGTTGTCCTTCAGGTCGCAGTTAAGCTAATGAGTGCTCCAAGAGCTTTTCTGTTTGTACAAAGAAATTCCTGAGCTGAAAGCGCTACTTGCCAGACTCTGCTGACAAGTTTCCTGTCAGGGTAGATCTCTGCTAGGATCTCCCACAAGATTCGGGTTTTTTTCTTTGTTTTTTCTCTTTCAGACACTAGCAGAACTTCAGCAGCTCAATCTGCTGGTAGTTTTTCCTCCTGCCCCAAAACTTCCTCCAACAACACACTGAACTCAGCCTCCTGCAGCATCAAAAAGCCCTGTGGCCCTGTTTAAAGTCAAAGGTAAAAGGACTGTTTGCCATTAAAAACATATCCTCTCTTTAAAGCTGAATGCTTTATTGCAGCCAGTACTATTTGTGACTAGATGCTTATAGCTGCTATAGCTCTGCAGGGGGATTGCTTAATAAGCTTGTTGATTTGTCCCTCAACATAGCTGTATCCAGGCACAGTCAAAGCCCCATCTAGAGAGGTTTCCACCAGTCCTACCCTCCCCCATAACCCTTGTTGCAAGATAACTCCTCACATTAAATGCTTCTTCGGGCTTTTATCACCAGTGACTTTACCAAACCAAGTCCGTAAGAAGGAAGGATACCTCTTAGCAATAAGCTTGCAGGTTTTATTGCTGAATGAGATTATTGCTTTACGTGAAACTGTGAGAAGCATATGGCACAGAAAGGACTTAGACTGTGACCTGGCAGCTTAGGTAGCTTAGTTATCACAGTTATTCCCTTTGCTCTTCCTTCCAGGCAAGGGAAATGTTGATTTGTTCTGGGACTGGGAGAGTTTGCTAGCTAAGAAGGTGAAGGGCTCAAGCAGTGTTTTCCGATCTGTTACAGTCACTTCCCACAGTCTCACTTTCTCAGCCCTTGCCCATTGCTGTGCTGCTTCTGTTTCCACTTGCCTTTGGTCCACGAGGTCAGTTTTGTTTCCCAGGACAATAACTGTTACCTGCAAACAAAACAAAAGGGTAAGCTTTGTACAAAAGGCATGCACCACTCACAGTGCTTTTCAACAGGCAAGTAGCAACACAGTTCAGACCTGTTCTTTATCTTAGCACTGGCACAAGTAGTAGTAGTAGTTTGGAAGATCAGGGTTTGGGATTCTAATTAGCCTCATCTACATGTGGGCTGGGAGCTGGTTTTAACCATAGGATACACAGAACTTCTCCTTCTCCCCCTCAATTGCTTAAAGGGAAGCAATGCCCAAGAGAGCTAAAGTTAAACAGCCCTGTTCTCCATTTACTTGGCAACTGACCTGCCCTATACAAAGATAAGAACATGACATCTGAGTAGGTCAGAGTAGCAGATGCTTGAGAGGTGAAAAAATGCATGGCAGCAGAGAGAGCCTGGACCCCACATCTGTGGATTTTGCCTAGCTTGTTTTAACCAAGCCCACAATACAAATAAAGCCAACCTGCCAGAAGGCAGCCTGTGCCAGCAGCCCAGGCAGGCTGTGCTGTTGCTCAGCCAGCTGCCCACTTCTACACACATGGAAAGCCACCAGAGGGACGTATCTGGACAGTCTTCTGTTGCTGTGAGGGTCAGATAAGCACCAGTACCATCCTCTCAGAAGCAGTTTCAAGAGCAGCTGGTTAGCTGACTAGAGCAGCACAGCTGTTTCAAAACACAGCCTTAGTTGTAAGGATCCATCCAGTGACTTCTGTATTACCAAGGCAGTACAGTGCGTCTGAGCCCAGTGGCCTGCCTGGTACTTCGATTCTGGGAAGTGCTGAAGGTGGGACTGGTCACTTACTTACAGTTACTGTGCCTGCTATTTTAAGTTAACCATTTTCTGAACACATTACCAGCATCAGCTTCTAGGGGAAACCATGCCTATATTTAGAGTTCAAGGTCCTCAGTCGAACTCTGGTCTCAACTCTACACTAGTGGTTTGACAACGATCAAGTGATAAAGTCTTCTTTGGGTTTTTTGCTGTGGCCACACCTGCTTGCTCTTTCCTGTTCATCAAGCTAATTCCAGGATGTCTTTTTCTTAGCAGCTAGAGGTGTTTGTCCTGCTCCTGTGAGGTCTGAGGCTTCCTTTCCTTTCTATAGCAGCCCCGGGTGTTCAGGAAAATGTGTTTTCCCTTTCAGAAGGCTTTGAAAGAAGCTAAAATCTTCATATGCATTTACCACATGCTCCAACTGAATTTTACCTATGGTTAAACTGTCAGTATGAGAGAACACAAACTCTATTTAGCATAAAATTTGGCCAGGCTTTAAGGTGGGTGCTGGAGAGCAGAGGGAAGGAACCAGCCATCAGTGCTTTCTGTCATCTGCCACACAACAGGCGACTGTGCCACTCAACAAGGTGAAGTTCTGCCAGCTCAGAAGCACCATGTGTGGAGACAAATCCCTCATTCAGTTAAGGATGCTTTCTAGCACAGTCCAAGCTTTGAGCCTGCTGTTGCTATCTTAAGCTAGGACTCCTGTGCTCACCTTCTATCTATGCTTCAAAGCCTACTTTATATGGACTATAAATCACAGGAATAAAACTAATTTATCCAGCTTATTGTGGGCACCACTCTCAACTATGCCATCCTTAGTCAACATCAAAACTTTTAAGCTCTGCCAAAGGATAAACAAATTGGCTGTTTTCTAAAATACCTGCACGCAACAAGAGAGGAGTTCTGGCAGGTAACACAGAAGAGAGAGGGACATGCATCCTGTTTGGGCTGTGACCCACTCTCTGCATTACAACATGCTATAAAGCAATGCATCGGAGCCCTCAAAAAACACAGCACCTGAGAAAAACTTCCTGCTTGTCCACCTTTCCTTGCCCTGCAGGGGAGTTGTGATTGACTCCCAGACTCCAGCTATATGTGACAGCCTGCAGCTCAAACCAGCCCTACAAGCTAACATACCTCTCCCGTGTCAGCACATTTGGCTGCTGTCAGCCTTGGAGCCTGCCTTCCTCCACCACCCTATGTGCTGTCAGTACTGAACAAGATACGTTTTTGGAAAGTCTCTCCCTACCATTATCCAATTAATTCTTCATGAGCTTCTATTATTTGTTTTAACAGCATAAACCAGATATTTGGAAAGCTGTAGGCTAAAGACATTTACCAGGGAAAACTACTTGAGAATATAAAGATGCTGTACGAAAAGCCATAATGCTAATGCCACATGCAAGTTATATTTGTTTAGCTAAGCTGGAACACTGTCAGCTGAAAACACTAGCTGCTTTCTAAGGGAAAATAGAGCAGTCATTTCACACAATTGAATTGATTCAATATGGTTGTTAAAATACATTAAAGCTGCTTTGCCAATTGACTAATGTCTGGGAGACCCACTGTCAATTACACTAGTTTGTAAGCCATCAAGTACATGAATACAAACCAAACAAAGATAATGCTCTTCGTAATATTATTCTATGCACTTGACTTCCCATGTACAATATCTAAAAAAAACATGAACTGCACTGCTGTAGACCATATGTTTTAATACTCATAAGTATCCTGGCTGGTTCATTCAGTTAACTGAATTTTAGCTCAGTAGATGAAGTAAGGAGGAAAAAAACCCCCACATTCTTTTGCATGACCTGCATGGCATGTGAATTAAGCTTCCTCAGCATGAGAAAGCTTCCTTTTGCTGGCTTGCCCACAGCTATGGGTACATTCCTTTTCCTTTATATGTGAACTTTAAAGACACAAACTCTCTGCTTTGCAACCTTAATTTTCTATCGCTGATACAGCTATGAGCCAAGCAGTTAAGCACCGTGAGTTTACCTCCTTTTTGTCTCTAAAGACATCAATTTCCTTTTTGAGCAGTTCCACTCTTTGGAAAGCTTCGAGGCTGGTCACAGCATACACCAGAATGAAGCCATCAGCGACAGAGAAATAGTGCTTTGGCACTTCTACACCCTCCTGCAGACCCCTGGTGTCATAAAGCCGTAACTGTTCCTTCACGCCTCGGTCTGTTTCCACCGATGCCAAATACACATCTTCCATTGTGGCACCCTCTTCTAAACCTGTTTTAAAACAAGTGGTAAAGTTCAACTGGTGTAAGTACAGCACCACTATAAGAATTATTTGCAGAACAGCAGAATTTTACCCTACAATAGCTTCCAGTGCATGTTTTCCAGAGTGACTTGATCTGGACTCAACCTTGCCTGACATCCCCATGAAGGACTGTATTCATAGATCACTGCACCAGCTATTTACAATAGTGACACTAAATAAATACAACTGTCTAATATGTGAACACATGATTATGCCTGTGAAATTAATCTATGCAACATGCACATTCAGGATAGGATAAGATATATAGCTCTTCGCCTAGGTTTCCCAAACTCCAACCACCCAGCGTACCAGTTCTGTGCCAAACATGCTGCAAATGGGCCTGCCCAAACATACCCTTTTGGAAGAACAGCCAAGAAACACCAGATAGTCAAGTACTAACATCTTGAGCCTACTTCTTTGCTTCATACTGAGCTGGATCATACGACAGAAGCAGAAGCCAAAAGAATAATTCTGGAAATGAATGTGTATTCGTGGTACAATTAACCAACAAGTAAAATCAAGCCAGAAAAGGAAGGGGAAGTTTGCATGCAAGCAAAGTTGCATGTTCTATTTACTCAAATACACAGTGAGCTTTTTCCATCCCGTCAGGATTTAAAATGATTCAGATTTGCTAATAGAAGCAAGCCTATCTACTGTGAGGTAAGAGCACACACAAGGTAACAAGCTTTCATTCATATATATATATCACCTGCTCCATGGTAACTATCTGCAGACTGGCTCTCCTTGCTTCCTCTCCCCATGGTAAATGTGAGGTAATTCAAGACCTCTTACTTTGAACTAATTAAAATTTCTTTTTCCAAGCAAAGCCTGAAAATGCATAGATCACCTTAGCTTTGTGTTCCCCCTGGATGGGGGTGCATAAGGTTACAGGTCCCAACAAACTATGTACAGTGTCGCTGGGCCACTTTCAGAGTTGGTTTTAAATATCCATATAAACCCTCTGCAATCCACCTTTTTGCCTCCATTGCACTCCTGTATGCATGAATTGTTCGCCTTTGCAGGGCTACAGCAACTAGTTCTGTTTTATTGTCTTTGTGTGCCAAAAAGGGGCCATGTTAGTGCATTGTTTAAGAAAACACCAGGGATTATTTGCCCTGTGAAAATAAGGATTTTTCTACGTTCAATGACACTATTCAGAGTACTTCACATTGACAAACAAGCTGAAGCATTCCACCCACACTGACGGTTTCCCATGATGTATGCAGCATTCCTGTGCAGGAAAGTGGCACAAGCTGTTCTTTCTGCCCCTCTTTGTGCAGTCATCATAGATCAAACTCTTATTAGGTTTGCAATGAATTAATTTCCCTTGCCTCCAAATATAACCATGCTAATGTGCAAAAGCAAAACTATGAGCGAAAGGACAAAACAAAGGTCAATAAAAAGAGGAGGCACAAACACATTCCGTGTAGCTGAAGAATGTGTTACAAGGGCATTTTTTAAGACCAAAGTAGTAACAAAGCCCTTTCTGGATATAGCACTCTTCTATAGGTACAGCACTATATTCTTGCTTTGCATCCTTGTGTTGTACATACAGGTCAAGGAAATACCTAGCATCAGTAAATACTACTTTGGCAAGAAGGAATGAACCATAAGTACCAACGTTTTCTTTTTAGAAAGCAATAATGTTGTACAGGTTTTACCATCTAAGTGATGTACTGTAATTCAGCAGTCTTTAATATATCCACCTTCTCCTGTGATGGTCTCTTTTTAATGGCATTAAAACTAGCAGTGAAAACTATGTCTTTTAACAACCTACTTAAAAATGAAGGGAAAAATTAAGACCCAGGACTTAAGTCAGCAGAACAGAGCAACAAACTTTGATGTGAAATGGGGAGGGGCACTTTGGAGAAAGATGGAATTTATGCATCAGTAGCAGATCCCAGAGGTAAAACTCCACCTATGTAAATTGGGGGAGAGAGTATATGCAAGTAGATTCCTAAGCAAACACAGATAATTTTTAGACATACCTGTGTCACCATATTCTAGGCCCTGCTTCTAAAGCCCAAACCACACGCTAGCCACAGCATGCAACAATATTTACACTTCCTGTGAGTACCATCCCAGCCAAACACTTTCCTGGTCTCCCTTCAAACATGGATGGGGCTTGAGCTATCTGGTCTAGTGGAAGGTGCCCCTGTCCGTGGCAGGGGATTGGAACTCTATGATCTCCAAGGTTCCTTCCAACCCAAACCATGCTATGATTTTATACACCAGGCAAGCTGTTGTACTAGCAGCAAAACCAGTTAGGAAAGCCTATTGTCTTAGGAGGGTGCCTTTTACCACCCCATCCTCCTGTCACAAGGATCCCGCTTCTCCTTTCCTTCTCTGGCATCCCCAGGCATCCTCCCACCTGCACTAGCTGGGTGGATAAGGGCAGCTTGTGCTGTGGAGTGACTGCCCTGCAGACTGCAACCAGCTCCAGCAGCTTTCCATTGCAGGAGAGCATTGTCACTGGCCCTTCCTCTCCTTCCTGCTGTCAGTTCTTCTAAATTTACAGAAATGTATTGTGAGACATCCACTGCTGTGACACAGATGAACAGGCAGATGGAACTAACTTTCAGGCTCCGAAGCTATGGGGGGAAAGGGGAACTAACAACAGCTTCAGTAATCAATCCTGTGGTTTCTTTGGAAACTAAAGATGAAGAAAAGTTAGGGAGGGAAAAGAAGGATAGACAGGAGACTGATGCCATTCTCTAGTGCATACATAGTTGGAGCAAGTCTTGGGAGAAACAGAAAGGTCTTCATCTTTGTTACCAACTGCTGCCGCAGAGGAACTGCAAGACTTCAGTCACAAACTGTGTGGCGTTTCAACCCTTGATGGCTTCCCAATCAGGAAAGGCTCAATACACTAATGAATACAGCACACAGGCTGGGCAAGGCAGAGATATTGCAAATACTAAAATATAGCAAAATTTCAAGATGGATGGAATTTCAAAAGTTCCTCAGGGACTCTTGAACATAAAGGCAGAGCAAGTTTTGTGTCGTCTTAGAGTACTTTTTGAAGTCTCATATGTATTTTCTCCTTCCCCTTTAGCTAAGAGCTCCTAAAGCATGCTATCCCTTGTGTTTGTAAACTGCGGGATAACAGGCTTTGCCTTCCTACATCTCAAATGACAACGTATCAGAGTATCCCTGACTTGGAGAAGATCTGGACAGGCCTCAGCAGGAGCTGGTCTATTTAGATGTAGCTGCTAGTTAAGTACTGGTCCCACCAAGTAGTGGGCATGATTCTGACCCTTAGTTGCATACATTCAGCTCCATCTTCATTCATTTCTAAAATGTTAAGCTGTCTGCAGCTCTATCATGAGGTAGTTCTGATATAAGAAACAAAGATATAAGAACACGTAATTTGGTTAATTAGCCTACATATCTTTGGAGCTATGAAAGCCAAGACCTAAAAACCCTTCAGCTGAGACCAAATGAGGCAAATTCTTCCGTTACAGGCTCTACCACAGCAATGTATGTTTTCATTCCTAGCTGGCAAGATGATTTGAAGTAGCTACTTATGAATAACCTGACCACACTAGCTATTTACACAGCCAGGAGGCAGAGATAACGAAAATCCAAAGGAAGTGTTCTCATCTCCTTCTGTTGAGCTGATAAGGGGCCAGAGATATTTCAAAGGCAGAAGGAAGACTCCTTTCTGTACCACAACTGAACAGGGACACTGCTTAAGGAAAAACACCTATCTTCTTTACAGACATGTCCCATGCCAAAGTCAAGCCATGAGCTCTATTAGTCCTCCCAAGAGAGCTTAGGCCAAGCAGAGCAAGCCTTAACAACTCTTTTGCCTGACTGTGTCAATATAGTCCCTGCACAACTCAAAGCTAAACCTGCACCCATTTCGAACATCTGCTTTCAGGTTTTGTCTCATTCCTTGTATCAGTTTAGCTAGAGAGGCTGTCATGCAATACATATGTTACTTTATGCATCTCTGTTTCTCTCACCTTTTTGCCCTTTTCTTCTCATGCTAGGGCCCAACACAAACAGCCCCTCTTGCAATTTTGAAGCCTAGCACAAAGATATGTAGCACTACACATTGTTGCTCACATGGTCCAGGAAAAGATATTCCATTTTGGGGGTATTCCTCTCTCCTGACTACTTTTTCCTCTTTGACCTCAAGCAATGTTAATGCCTTTGCAAGAGTGCCAGCTGCTGACCATGTAAGAAATGCACGACTTAGGGACTTCATTTGTGACAAGCCAGGGAGAGCTGAAGGTGCACATTTTCCAGGAAAAAAAAGCACAACTAGGTTTACAGCACCATCACCAAGTACGCAGCCAGGAGCACGGGCTCAAAGCCAAGGGCTTTATATAGCAACCTGAAACCTCCAAGGACATTAATCACTTCCCTGATAGCAGCTGTGCCACCACTTCTTTTGACAGCAAAGTCAACAGGAGGCACTTGAACACTGACATAGACTCACAGACGATTACAGCCACAAGGAGACCCCCATGTCAGTGGTGGGGACACCACAGAGCTTGGCACCAGACCCTGTGTTGCTCTGAGCCTATGACCAAGTTTGAGCATGCTTCTTGTCACTAGGAGGAGGATATGAATGCAACCAGGAATGGAAAGACTCCATGCGTTGGCTCCCCAGCCCTCAGACCAGCCGCAGAGCTGCTCCTGACGTCAGTCAGGAAGCACAGGTTTTGGAACAGCTTGTGTCCATGTTGCCATACCCGGTGGGCTGCCTTGCTGGCTGGCTCTGAACAGACTGGCTTTCAACAAACACACTAGCCCCTTTCGCCTCCTGCCAGAGAGGCCAGCAGCCAAGGTGTACATGCCAGCTTTCTGGAGCTCAAGGATCAAGATTCAGTAATCACGTTTTAAGCGTGAAAGGGCCACCCCTGCAACGATAGCACCAGCAATGAGACTGTGCAGTGTAAAGCAGCTCAGCTAAGGAGCAATCAAAGACTCACTGCTATTCAAACTCTGTCCTTGCCCAGTGTGACCCTTACAGTGGTGTCCTGCTTCTGCAGTTCAAGGGTTAAATTAATACAGATTGGAGCAGTATCTAAAGATCTTCTGGGAACCGTTTTCAGCAGCCTCAGGCACCCTCTGCCAGAACTGTCTGTGGGCTGAGGCAGAGCAGGGAGGCTGGTAACCATTCAGCAGGACTGCCAGGAACCCCAACATATCAGTCCATGCCCCAAAATGTGCCTGATGGCACATGAGCTGGGCCATGGCTGCTTTTTCCTTGGGGCTGCAGTGGCTCCATATGACAGCATACTTTGCATACTCTCATCTTGACTTCGCCATTTTCACTCTTTCTCTACATGTCTTGGGAATAAGATTTGACCAGAATAATAGATAACAAGAGACTGCCTTCCTCCTTGTCTCCTCTGCTATCAGCTGCTCCCCCCCTCACTGTTAACCCCAAAAAATAAGAGCAGTGCTGTGGGAAAGGAAAACTGGTATTTTTAAGGAAGGAAGGGGGGAAGTTCGCATTGCACAATGGCTGAGTCGGAGGAGAGCATTCAGGAGTGACAGAGGGACACCCGCAGCTAAACCCTGGGCACAAGGCCTCGCTCCAGTTATGTCAGCCAGTACCCATGACACTGTATAATCATGTACATGACTGGCTCCATAAATAGCTTCTCCGATCAGCAACACCCGAATATCCTTCCTGCCTGGGTCATTAATAGGAGCCCGAGGCAGGAAGTAATGCAAGGCAATACGATTTAACTAAAATGGCCTTGCTTACGCAGCTCGGGTGTTCGTGACAGCCACCCAGCCCCTCGCAGAGGAGCAGCAGGTCGGTGGCAATGGGAAAAACCTTTAGCCTGCAGGCTTTGCAACCTTCACGCTGAAAGCTACCCAGGGCTACGTGCGTAGGGCTCGGTAGGATGCTGGAAACAGATGTTACTGCAATATTAGAGGAAATCCTTTGAAACAAGGGCATGAGCATGCAGTTCTGTATCACGCTTTGCCAGCAGATTCCTCCCATCCACATATTTTAAAGGCACAGTGACTGCCAAGCACCATTCTAGTCCACTTCACTTACCAGCCCAAGGAAAAGATACAAACTGACTGTCAAAGTCCTAAGATTCACCCCCGGTGCCAGCCCCTATTTCTAGATGAGGCAGGAATAATTTGTCAGCCTGCAAACCATGTGGAAACAGAAGGAAACAAGCTGGCTTTGCCTTCATTACTTTTCTTTTGTGCACAGCAAATCACACATCCCATACTCCTCTCCCAAGTCCCTTTCCCATGGGAGGATTTATTTCAGAACTCCAAGCTTGGCCCTTGAAGTTCAGCACACAACACAGGACCTGCAGCTGAGGTGGTTTTCTTTCCAGCACTTTGATTAAATATCAGCCAAAACCAAGCAAAATAAAGCTTTAAGAAGACAGAAAAAAAGTCTGAACAGTCCCTCCACTCATCAGATGACATCTATTTATTTTTCAGGCATCTACAGCATCTTGCAGGGAACGAGGTATTTCTTATGTAAACAGGCAGCAAGCACATCACCTACTTTTCTGTGTTTCTTTTTAAACATTCACGTATTTTCCAACTGGGAACACCACAAAAAGGGTTCTTCTCTAAGCCTTGTTTAAAAATGGGTAAATAAGGGGCTACGAATTTCAAGAGCTGCCCAGAGATACAACAAACATATATTAATTTCGTCCTTCATCCCGGTGCAGTTCGCGGTCCTCTTTTACTGTGTTTTTGGGAGCCACGCAGAGCAAGATGCTAGGAAAGGAAGCAAAAAAAGCAAAAATATCTCACCAATAGTGTGCTTTCCATAGAGAAGCTGCTCCAAAATCGCAGTCTTTCCCACCGAGGCCATTCCACACACCACCACCTTGTAGCCCTTTCCCATCTTTCCCAAGAGAAGCAGAGTCAGCAAGCGAGCCCTGTGCAGACACAGGAGTCTGTGAGCCTGGCACCAGGCACAAGTGAAGCCCACAAAAGGTGAGAGGCAAAGTGGAAAGCAGTGGCTGCTCAGAGGCACAGCTCCCCCCCAGCGCTGGTATTTTTAGGACTAGAGTTTCCTCCCACACCATTTTCTCAGGTTTTAGGCTGCTGCCATTGCTGATGATGCTTTCGTGCAGCCTCAACACTTGTCCCATCTGGCCTGGGGAAACCGAAGCTGTGTAACCCCTCTGGGGCAGGGGCTGTGTTTGCTGGTGTGTGTGTATGCTGCAAGGCCTGCGTTACTGGCTTCATGGGTTTGCAGTGGGCTTGATGGTACCTGGCAGTATCAGGATGGCTTCTGGAACTGCAGCAAGACAGCAGTTCCTTACCTTTTATTTCATGCATAGAAAGATTCTAGGTTTTACAGGCTACGAGGTTGAAAGTAGAAGTGTTAAAGGCAGAAACACAGGAAAGCAAATGCAAAAGCACAGGTTTTGTCTGCTTTAAGCCAGTTTGGATGGGTGGGGGTGGTTTTAGCAGGAGGCCTCCAGAAGCCAGCCATGGGGCCCGGCTCCAAGTTTGTTGCTCAGAGAAGTTTGCCCTAGACAGAGCTGCAGCGTACCTTGTTAGGACTAGGAAGGGCTGGCGCTGTCCTGCTTCAATTCCCGTTTAGCCAGGTAACGCTTCACAAGCCAGGGTGCCCTGCAAAACATACACCAAAAGATGGAAAGGTCACCCCACCGCAAAGCAGGGGGCACTTTCAGTCAGGGAAAGCTTAAATCCATCTTTGATTCCCCACCACATCCATAGCAGCGCACTGGGAACGCCGCAGAAAGCGGGACAAAGTCCGCCCAGCAGCAGGCCCCTTCCCTGCGCCTGCCAATTCACCTCTGCGGGTGCCGGGAAGGAGCGGGGGCACAGAAACGGTCGGTACGCAGGAGGGACGGGAACGGGACGGGAACGGGACGGGAACGGGCAGACACCCACCTCGCCACAGAGGCCTCGTCGCGGAGCCCCTGAAGCCTGCGGCTCGCTCCCTCTCCCCCTCCCCCCCCCCCCGAAAGCTTTAGGGCTGTTTTCGTTCCCTCTCCCCCGCTATA
>JAOEHX010048790.1:0-23474 GCA_025448015.1 Bolborhynchus lineola | reverse complement strand
GATAATACCTATAATAGACACTTATAGATTGTAGATAATATCTATAGATTAATATTTATATATTATATATAGATATATCTATATTGTATATATATTTTATTGGTATGTATATCTTATATATAATATCTATATTATTATAGATCTATATTATAATATGGATAATATATAGGTAGTTTTCATTCCGAGAAGAATATAAGAGACTCCTTTTGCAATTTCAGTGGTGCATTCTATTGTATATTTTAAGAAGGTTTCAAATATTGGGTTGAGAATTATAGAAAGGCTGCTTCCAGCTGTGCAATAGTATAATCAGTGCCTGTAGATATACTTCTAAATAAAGCAGGGCACTGACAAAATGTGTCCTTTCATGCTGCTTATTTCACTTCTGCTACAAGTGCTCCTTGTAGGCTTAAAACAATGCTATGGCAATATAATAACCCTGATACTGATAACAGTACTGGTAACAGTGCAGCAATATTTCTGGAACCAGTCAGAAATTCTGGTGTGTTGGCTGCAGCTATATAAGATCGTGTGACACTTGGGATGAAGTATCATTCTGCTACCCTTTTATTCCCATTGATCTTGCTCAGAACTTAGGTAGCACCAAGAGCCTCCTTTCTTATGTATTTCCTATCAAATTTGTTTGCGTTTTGGCTTGGGCACAGCCTCTTTATTGCAAACAGGCTCTTAAATTTCCTAGACTGAAATAATGCTGGGGAGGACACCTGGGAGTCAGTGAAATTTAGTGGTGGCAGTAGGGGACCATACAGAGGCTCTGCTGAGATCCTTAAGAAAAGGTGAGGCCTTGAGATACAAAGCAAGTGGCTGTATCACATCCTGTATGCTGAATATCATCTAAACATGCAGCTGCTTCTTGATTTAAGCGTCCTTCCATTAACCAGCTGCTTCAGTTCTGGCAGAGCTATTCTGGTGTATTTCCTGCTGCAGACACAATGGGAAAGACTATCTCCGGGGAGCCCTGGCTTACCTCGGAGCAAGCAGAGGGCAATGTGAGAACAGTTGCAAATCATTCAGGGTACTTCAGTTGCGTTGCTGATTATAACTAAAGCCCATCAACACACTCCCAGTTTGGTACTGAAACATGAATCACTTGTCCTGGGTTTTGCAGCAGATTTAATTTCCTTTGCAACTGAAGTGCAAGCATCATCTAAGAGGAAACAATTCTTTATTTTTAATGTGTGTGTTATAAGCCAAGAGTTGTTTTATATACAAAATGTAAACTCCTTCAAATTTATCAACAGAGCGGGTGACTATTCTGTCTTGGGGTGGAAAAATAATTGTGCTCTAAAACCATGTACAGTACTGACTTTAGGACAGAGTATCACTGACTTTATTAGGATTATGCAGTATTAATAGAATCATAGATTAGTTAGGGTTGGTAAGGACCTTAAGATCATCTAGTTCCAACCCCCTGCCATGGGCAGGGACACCTCCTGCTACACCATGTCACACAAGGCTCTGTCTGACCTGGCCTTGAACACCGCATTTACAGCCTCGGTTGGCTGTGCAACATGCAGGTTGTTTTCGTATATGCAAAGAGTCTTAATTCCAAGTTATTTTTCTCTCTCTGTGCTTGAAGTTTCTGCAAGCTCACTCTCTAGGTGACACTGCTCCACCACCATGCCTTGTGTGTGTTTTGGCCACTGCACATATGTAGGTAATAAAACTCTTTTGAGTAAGTTTCAAAGTCTCCTGACTGCTTTAAGAAACCACCTACGTTTTGAAACCTCTGGACAATGTGAAATAGGAAAGAGCAAATCTCTGACCAGTCACAATAGTCAAGGTTAATTTTGAAGCAGTATGTACGTTTACCGCCTCTTAGGGGAGTGTATTGCTCCTGTGTATGCTACTGGGTTGTTTCTGGAGCTGAAGAAACACTGCTTAAAAGGATTAATTTGGCAGGTACTCCTAAGACTTTCGAAGGTAAACAACTGTTCTTTTTTGTCAATATGGCAATTAAGGTCCAGGAGATTAAAGAAAAGAAAGTAAATGCAGTTTTGGCTCCTACTGTAGAATGATGGCTTGGTGAGCCATAGAATATTTAATGATGTGCTTTAGTGGTTCTGGAGTAGCAAAATCCAGATCAGGTGTGAAAGATTAAAGAACAGTGAACTACAAAATGTGAGTTAGGTGATGCCCAGAATTAGGCACGTAGGGTTTCTTAAGCTCCAGATTTTTGCCCAGCCTGGTTTGGTAATTAACATGTCTTTCACATGCAAAGGATGTGCTGAAGATGTCACAGATACCTGGAGATTTCCTCATCTGGCCTCTTGTAATAGCATCATTAGCAAAACTTCTGTCTAGTTCTGGGTTTTCAGCTGAAGAAAATTAGGAGTCTTCCCAAGAAGTTGGCAAAACTGGTAAAAACAGTGTTACCATTAATAGAATTGTGAATTTCAGAGACAGAATTGAGACATGTTGATCCCTTACCGGCCATTAAAGCTGATGGGATGGTTTCATTGTCATCTGCTCAGACAACAAAAAGTAGCCTTGTCCCACTGTTTGTTTTCCCCAAGTCTCCTCTTTTGGACAGCATACTTAGTACCTATCCTTAAGGGGGTGGCTGTTGTGTCTATTCAAATGTACCTTCAGAGATCTAATTAAATTGTCTTTCCTAAAGGGGGTGGGTATTTAGAGGAGGTTTAATTTGAAATCAGAAATTAAAAAGGTCTGAAGTTAATTCAGAATGCTGTTTATATGACATTATAGTAAGAGATGCTGGCAGACCGTTACCTGTGTGTAGTGAGAGGACAAATCTATTGTCATCATTTTCTTCCCTATCTTTCCCCTCTCCTCAGTGCTGTTCCCACTGTTTCCAATCCAAAATCTGTTGCTCTTGTTGGAGGTTGGAGTGGAAAGAGATGATCCTTTGAAAAAATTCTTGCTTTGAACAAGAGCCTAATATATTACTTAGGGAGCCTTGGTTCTGGCACACCGATGTGTCTAAAGTGGTATGATTGGCTTCAAGTCCTCTGGACCTTCTTCATGACAAATGCATGGAGAAATAAATGTGATTGCTTTTTGGCTAAGGGAAGAATTTAATCCATTCTGCATTGTCTCTATTGAGCTGCCCTGCTCTGTCAATTTCAACAAGGGCAGCCATACATCACTTCCAGAACAACTCAGTTGTTTTCCTGAATGGTCAGTGGTTGGAAGATTAGATTACGCTGCAGAGCCCTCTTCCTCTGGAAGTACTATCCACTGTCCTAATAGTGATACCTATGGGAAGAATATTGGACGTACAGAAGTCCCTGAGCACAAAAGGGTTTGCAAGGGAGCTGGCCAATGTCACAGTGAGGATGCTATTTATTATATTAGGAAGGTTGTGGTGATTAGCATTTTGCTAGAGGGGAAAAAAACTTCATACCTGTTGTCAGGAAGGGAAAGAAAGCGGATCTGAGGAGCTATGGGCTGGTCACCTTCTCTTCAGGCCCTGGTAACATTATGGAGTAAAGCTTGGAATCTATTTCCAGGCACATGAAGAATGAGAATATTCTTCTTCTATGAGAATATGAGAAATAGAAACAGCCACTGCAGATCTGCCTTGGTAAGTCACGTCTGCCCTAAGTACCTCATGTGGTGAAATGAGATGGTCTCTCATAGTACCACTGTAGTTAAATTGGAGAGATATGGACTAGAGAAGTTGATAGAGAAGTGGGTGAAATGTGCCTATATCATCAGGCTCAAAAGGTGGCGATTAGTCACCTGATGTCGAAATAGCCGCTGGCTTTGAGTGGTCTCTAATACTGTTAATCTCTTTATTTGCAACCTGGATGATGGGTTATGTTTCACTCAGCAAATACATGCATGATACTGAACTAGGGGATACACGGGATAGCGAGGCAGCCTTTCAGAGGGGCCTGAACGAGCTGAAACAGGCTGTCAGGAGCCTCCTACTCAGCAAGGGCCAATATGACTTTCTGCAAAGGCCAGTTGCATCCAGGGCAGTCAGCAGGAGTAGAGCCAGTGGGTTACGATCTTCCACTTTATTTGGCACTGGTGAGACTGCACCTGGAGCACTGTGTCCAACTGGGGGCTCCCAAGGTACTGCATGGAGCCCAGCAGTGGGCTGCCATGCTGGTCAGGGCTGGAGCGCAGGGTGTACAAGGAGATACTGCAAGAGCTGAGCTTGATCAGGCTGGAGAAGGACGAGGGGATGGAGACCTTACTGCTGCCTGCAGCTGCCTGCTGAGAGCCAGGCACAGCGATAGCACAAGAGGTTACAGCACAAGCTGTAACATGGGAAATGTCAATTGGATATTAGGAAAAATCCTGGCTGTAGCAGGGTTGTATGCTCATTTCCTATCCTCGCTGTTAGTTCTTAGGCTTTTATTTCTGCTTCACAGAGCCAGCAACTGGGTTAGAAATGCATCTCTCTTCATTTTGATACTTCTACATAGACTGCATACAATGATTTATCTGTACGTTTGTAATTTTCCAGTTAAGGTTGACTTAGATCTCTGTTTTCTCATCCTGCCCCCCTGCCCTTCACATATATGACATCTGGTTTCTATCATTTTACTCTCTAAAAAGAGTGCAGCACACTCTTTGAATTTCTTTTTAATTCCATTTCCAAACATGTTCTCTGGGAAGAGTGTTTTGGGTTGGGATCTCAACCTGGATCTATGTATATGTTTTCTGTGGGTATTTCTATTTTCTGTGAGGAGTGTGATTATTTTTTCTTTTCCCTGTTCAGCTTATAGCAGAACAGTTGGAACAGCTTTATAAAAACCACTACTACAAATGTATTTATAACATGCTTTGGTACCAATATTCTGCCTTTCCTGTGTGTAAGGAACCTTTTGCAGGCAGTTTTGTGTGCTATAACTGCTCTCAGCCTGTTGCGGATTTGCCCTTATATTTTAAGTGCGTTGAATTCCTTGTGCTCTTCAGCTGTCATTTGTAGACAAGCCCTAAAATGGGATTTTATATTTCAATATCATGAAAGCGGTTTTTCCAGTAGTAACTTAGAGCAAATCTGAAGGTGTAAGTATGAAATGGCCATCTACCATTTTCCATGTGTTCATTCAAAACCAAACACACAGCCATATTCTGACTGCCAGCTATGTCAAAATGTTGTTGTCCTAAATAAATGCACTTGAGATTTTAGTGGCCATTGGGAAAGGTGACTGAGGTTACAGCCCTGCTTTATTAAGGTGTCCCTGTATCATAAGCAGCCTCAGTTATGTAAAATGCAAAAGATAAGCAGGTAATGGAAGAGTTTGCCCCAAGTATAAAGTTTCTTTCTCTCACCGAAAGATGCTTATAGAAATAATGGTTGGAGTGCTCTGAAAAGAAATATGAATGAGTTAATAACAAAATTACTGTAAAGCCTCTGTGCATGAAATGGTGAGCTTTTTAACTCAGCTGAAGTCTCCTGGTTCACTTATTTCTAGCTCCTCCACTTTCATTGCTCTTTCCAGTGCATAAAGTCATGGTTTGCAGTTAGAACTCATGACCCATGCAAAAAGGCAACATTCCCTATTTCCCCAAGTGATCCCTGCACTTCAGCTGTGTAAGAGCAACTGTGTCAGTGATCTGAAATAATAATACAGGAGAGAAAAAGACAAGGACAGCACAGCAGAAAAAGAGGCAAGTCCATGTTTGCCTCTGGTGAAGTGTTCAGAGCAGTTTCTCCTGTCTTCCCAGTGTTGATATGCTTTGCCTTAACTACCTTTTCCACTAATGCTTTCTGCATTCCCTGTTGGGGAAACTACAGCAAAGAGTCTTTCACATGGTGCGTGAAGATCCAGAAACTCATTACAGGAGCAGCCCTGCAAGGCAGTGCTGAATCAAACTGTGAAATTGCAATTCCTGAAGGGCAGTATACACGGCGACATGTTACTGTAGTTTTCCAATGCACTGAGCCACCCGGTCGTCACAACAAATGATGCTAAAGCCCGGCAGCTACCCTGTATTTATTCTGTAATTTATGCTCCAGGGGATATAATCAAAGAAGAAAATTCCTTAAAAGAAGTTTCTCTGCAAAGTTCAGCTTTAACAGAGCAGCCACTTTTATTTCTATGAGTAACACAGAGGGGTAGAAAGGGTAGAGATTTTTTTTATGGTTTCCTTGCCCCCACTTTCTTTCCCCTACATCTTTGGCAGTTTTTCAGAGCAATAAAGAAAGTAATTTAAGAACGTTGCAGTTCAGGAAGTTGTTACTTGACATCCATACCTACAGGAACAGATTCTTCACATAAAGACACCCATGTGTTGTGCAGAAATCCAGGCAGGGCCGTATGAATCATGAGCAGATATGAATCATGAGCAGAACGTGTAGTGCACATATTATCAATACCTTTATATCTGAATTCTCAAAAACATAAAAAAATATACACATATACTTCAGAAAAGGCTGATTTCCATTGCATCCCACTGTGATTAAATCCTGCATCTGTGCCTTAATTATGGCTGGATCTGCCAATTTCAGTGATGCTGTTATGGAAAGCAGAGCTCAGTGTAGATTTTTGGCACTATGTGTAGTTCTGTAATTCTATCTTCAGAGGGTTTTTTTTTTCCCTAAAGCCCTTGGAAACAGTCTCCTTTACAGCTGAAGTATCCTATCTTAGCTTTATTCCTGGTGTGATTTTATTTCCAAAGTCTCTAAGAAAAGGTTTTAGTTACTGGTTAATCTTCGTTTTTTTGTGCTCTTCTCCTAGCAATAAAATGGCCCACATTCCAAAAATATTCCATCTCAGGTGGAAAGCCAGCATCCCAGGAAACATGCTGAAGAATGCAGAGAATGTGAATAATGGTTATGGAATACCCCTGTTTGAGTGATTGTTCCTGAGCAGACGTATCTTTTCTTCATTGATTTGGATAAGTGACCCCAATTCTCTGTCATGTAAACACCTGACAAAAAAATTCTTCCTTTTGTAATTGAGACCACTACTATAGGAAATCTCAGATAAATGCTACACAGCTCTTTCCTAGGACATGTGATGCTGCATTTGGAATTGCGTTTCTGAAGCAAGAAGGATGGTGAAATTTTTATTTGCCAATTCCTTCCATGTTGCAACAGGAATCGCAAACCATTTGCCTACAACAGGCTTTTAAATATAGATAGGAGGCAGTCAGGATTAGAGAATCAATGTAATTTGGGTGTATGTGTAATTGTGAATGTGTTTGACAAAGTACTAATTTGTTATTCACTATACATGAAACTAAATGAACATTCAAAATAGTGGAAAGAGAACTAAAGCTTCCTGAGCAGCTGTACCTTCAGAAGTGAAGGTGTCAGAGGGTTCCATTTCTGATTGTAAACCTTTTTATAGAACTCTTTTCATGACCAAAGAGGAAGCAAATTGGTGGGGCTATCAAAAGAAGCCGCTATCATTTGGACACCTCTTGGATGACAAAGGCATGATAGGATTCCAGCAATGCAATTAAGACAGTTAGAAAATCCCAAATAAAGAACAGACTTTTAATTGTAAATGTAATTAACTACTGGAGCTACCAATCTAAGGATATGGCAGAGGTGCCATCATTTGTTGTCTTTAACTTCAGACATCTTGTGCAGAAAACAAGATTAAAGATTGTAATGAACACTTCTGGTCTTGCAATCTGTAAGTCCTAGCTTAATACCTCTGAAACACACTGTGAAGGTGACAGGAGCCGCCTGACAGGCTGTGGTCAAAGTGGGATTTTAAATGGTGAAACCTTAATAGAGAGGAAACCTTTCAATGCAATGCACATCAGTGTGTGGTGGAAAGTAAGACTGCAAAGTATTTTATCTTAAATGCTCCTGCTTCCCTGTATTCAGATTTATATTGCGGGTAGTTTTAATACGGCAATTGCATAGTTATTAGCTTCAGTACCACAGGATGCAATTGAATGTACTGTATGTTTCACTGGTAATTAGTAAGCATTATTTAGGATGTGTTGCTAGGGAATAATTTATGGGCTCTTGTGCCAAAACTCTTGAGTTTGTAGGGATTGCAGCGATGCTGACTGGTCTGGGAAAATGCTGTCTTGAGAATAAGACTTACATGCAGGTATTTTGCTGCTGCTGGGTTGGAGCTTTTTCCCAACTGGAAATGAAGCAGCTTGAAAGATTAATGAGAATTGAAGAAGATAAGGGGTTCTCTGCAGGAAGTACATGGCTTCCTTTTGGGTACCAGGTGCTTCTGAAGTTCTTGATCGGAAGTTGATTTAAGCCTTTAATTGCTCAGCTTTTGAGGAGTTTGTTGGCTTAAGATTTCCTGCATTAGGAGGGTTGTGGTATGAAGATATTTTACCTCAGTTATTAGCACAGTTAGACTCTGTGCTTACCAGTGATTGCCAGAGGTCTTCATCCTTAGGAATATGCACTGCGAGTACCGAATAGTTCGGTTGCCTGTGGTGTTTCATATAATTGTGCTCTTGTAGCACTGATGACAGTCAAGAGAGCAGGAATAGTTAGATATCGTTAAAACTACCGTATGATTTGTTGTTGTATTTGATTCCTGTGAAACTTCGCTTGCATTCCAGGAAATGTATCTCTCACTGTGCTTGAGAAAGCTTCCAAAATTCTGATGTGTTCATATGGATACCTGGGTAAAAGATGCGCGGTAACGGAAGGCATTAAAACTCTCAATAGTGCTTTTTGTCTTCTTCATCCAGTTCTTTTTCCCATGAAATCAAGTTAAAAACGGTAGAATCCCAGCCTACCTCTGCTTGTGGCTGTGATGAAGACTGGCTGCATGGCGGGCATGGGCCTGTTCCTGAAGCAAGGAACAGAATGAGATAGGTGTGAAACTGATCCTTGTCCTCAGAAAGGCAGCCACGTGGAGCCTTTTCCCCATCCTCACTGTGGAGACCTGCACATTGTAAGGAAACTTTTAAGGAGTTATCTTTACTGCAGGTAATTTGGGGTGCATTAACTGCTGCTGGCTGTCAGGTACCCATGCAGCTGCTCTCCCATTCTTGCTCCTCAACAGGGCACAGAGAGCGTTGCTATAAATACAGGGAGGTCGCTTACGAAGTAACTCTATCACAGGCAAAACGAACTCAACTTGGGGAGGATAAATTTTCTTTGTTGTCAATTAAAAACAGTTTTAAGCAAAGACAAACATCAACCACATCCCCCTCCAGGCCCAACTTCACAGCCGCTTTCCCCGGGCGCTAGGGAGGACCATGCAGACTGAGCCCGGCTCAAGCCCCTTCCTCTCTCCAGAGTGCTTTCGCTAGTTACTGTTGGGCTGAGCGGGGCAGTGACCCCGCTGAGCGGCCCCAGCACACCGCCCTTCCCCGCCGCTTCTCCCTCAGCCACGCTGAGGTGGCACCGCGACGGCTGAGGTCCGACGGCGCGGCGGGTGGGTCGGATCCGGCCGGAACGAGTCACAGCCCCTCCCCACAGAAGCCATGGCTGCCTCCCCTCGTGGTGGGCCCCGTGGTGCCCGCGGTGTTCCGTTAATCCTTTCCAGTCAGTGCTGCCCAAACCTCTTCCCTGGTGTCGGCCGCGCTGCCTCAGAAGCCTGGAAAAGTCTTTGAGCGACGTTTAAAGGTAAAAGAAAACCTGTGGCTAAATGAAACCCCCCTCAGGCTGCCTGCAGTGTTACGTGGCCAGCTTCTGCCTCTGTCACTGTGTGCTGAGTTTAGTCTTTTGCTTGTTTCCCTTCGTTGTTATGTCTAATTTAAATTTATGTTTCATGCAAGCCCTGGCTTTGTATGAAGTATTTTTTCAGACTTTGATTTTCAAGTTCTGTGGGGTTTGTTGTTATTTCAGAGGTAATGGCTGTAAGGCGCACGTTTTACTGCTTGCATTCCGAAGGGGGGTGCCATCTCTTAAAGGCTTGTTTCCTGTATCATCCTTGCTGCCAGGGACACGTCCCGTGTGGATATGTACTTTCCAGACTCATTTCTAATCTGCTGAAAAGGGTTTCAGTTCCTTTGTCTCGCTGCTGCCCTCCTGGGAGATGCTTGGGGGAAAAGGAGACCTCAATCACTCTGCTTCCTGGGAATATGCAGGCACTGTCCTGCAAATGTTACTTTAACCTTGTAAATGTATATGCCATCAGTTTGGATCTTGCCTGTCTAATATCCAACACATGCAGTAAGGCCCTTCTTTAGGTAGGAGCAGGGTCGATGTGCAAAGTCAGCTGAGCTCTGGGTTACATCTCTGAACAGGGACATGGCATTGGAGAGTTGCCTTCGTCAGTGCAGAATGCCTGAAGGTGAAAGGACCAGCCTTTAAATAAAGCAAGGAGGCCTTCATGCCTAAAGGGACTGAAGAAAGCACACTGGTTGCCTGGCAGTTCTAAATGTGATGAAAATTGTCCACCACAGGGGATATTACTGTAAATCTTTGTCTGCCAGACAGATTTACATCTACTGGCTTCCATAAAATGTACTGTTAATGCCACAACACCTATTAAGCTGAGGTATTTCTAGGTATACTATATCACTGTATTTTACTGTAGAGTTTACATTTTTCCTAGCATTTCAGTGGTTATATTATATGGTGATTCAGGCTGAAAATATAGTAACTTCTTCTTGCTTCTCAAGGACAAGCTTTTATTCCTGAGAAATCATTCAAAAATGACAGGCAAAATATTGGAAATAATAAGGCTGAAAAATACTGTACCACAAAATGGATGAGATTTATTGAGACATGCATTGGGCTACCTGAAGGAGATATTAATAAGGTGCCAGCCAGATTCTCATGTTTTGTTAGTTGCTTTTCTGCCTTCTTTTCTCCCGTTTTTTTTCCCTTTTGCCTGTACAAATAACAGTTGGAGGATTGCATTGAGAAAGTTAGATATGGAGCAGGTGATGAATATTGACAGCAAGCTGATGTTAGCAGTGAAGAGCTTGGAGAAACAAGAATTCCTGCCTCAACATAAACACCAAAGGTGAAGCAACTGAAAGCATGTGCTGTCAACCTGTGTCCTGTGCTGCAGACTGCTGAGTACTGACAGACCCAGGGCGAGTCTTAAGTTCTCTCCCTTATAGCTTCAGCGTGATCAAGGACGTCCACGTTATATGTGAAGAGAAGCTGTGGCATCAGCTATGTATGGAACTGATGGTTAGATTGATCCAGCTTTCATCTCAATTTAGCAGAGGAAGTAGCTGAATTCAAGAGAGAACCTTGCAAAGGGGTAAGCTCATTGTCCTGCAGGTTGTTTCCCTCGTACTTGGGTGGGGAAGCATCAGTGAGAGATGTGCCTGTCTCTCAGTTTTTAAACCCCATGTGGTATTGTGATACGTTGGAAAGATTTTGTGTTTCTTTAGTAGCAGTCTTAATGCAGCAGTGCTTTCTAAGGCCGACAATATGTTCCCAGATTTTCTTGTGAAACTAATCCTACATCCTGTGCCATACAGTCCTATTCACTGGAAAACTATATTACACAGAAACGGATTAAAGGTACTCAAATTTTTGAAGGGATAAAATATGATACATCTCACCATATGCCCCCAGCCAACAAAACCCAACAAAACATAAATGACTTCCAGCTATTTCACTGAAAACTCGCAAATGGATTTTACAAATTCACTTTAGGTTTCAAGCTAGTAAGGTTCATCTGGCATGAAAGGAAGTGCTGGTAAGGTTTTATACTGCCTCTGTGCAAAAATACGTGATTTCAAAGCAATTTGCAACAAAGAAGTTTCAGTGTCCACTTCCTGACAAGGCCCTGTTGAGTGGCTTTCAGCCCTGGCACTGTGCTTAAATCCTGATGGTGGCCAATCCGTGCATCTGTGTGGTCCTGACTGATGAGGCCTCTCACATATTCTTTTGCCTGCCCCGCAGGCTTATCAGTCTTGCTCATTTCTGTCTGTTAGATTGAGTGTATGAATGAATTTTAAGCTATGAATTAACTTAAAGATAAGCTACCTGGTAACTGGTAAACCTGTAACTGCCTAGTTTTGGTCTGGGTTACTAACTTTAAAGTGAAATATACTGTGAGCTGGCATCTGTATTTTTTCCCTTCCCTTTTTCCCCTCTTATGCTCTTTGTCCATCATAATTTTGATTCATAAAAATGAGATCACAAAAGATTTATTGTTGCCTTGCTCTTAATTCTTTTGCTGTCTCTTCAAGCTTAGAATGAAAAGTTCTTCTGTGCCATTCGAACTGACCAGTTGTTTTTCCTGTTTAGCGGCATTTGCTACTCCTTGTTGAGGTTTTTTTGATTAATCCTTTTTTCAGACACAGTTCAGTAACCTTCCAGCAAGATCTGGAAAGAAACCCCGTAAGAGAAATAATGTTTGTTGGAGAGCAGCAACAGCAATTTTGGGCAAAAGGAATTTCATATTTAAAGAGTGTGACAGTTGTTTCCGAAGTGCAGTACTCCAATACAAAAAATAAATGTTATGTGTTCTTTTCACAAAAGCTGACATACATAGGCAACCTCTACCGTAAGGTTTCACCCTTTGATTCAAAAAGAAAGCTCAGTGAGCATAAAGAGTATGCGTACCGCAGCAAGAGAAGCTTAAAGGTCAGCACAGAGACGAATGCAATAATAACTGTAGTATTCTCACCTATGCATAAACTGGCTTCTGCACAATTTAAGGTAAAAAACCCGCATTCTGCAATGTTATGCAACAGCAGGGTGGCCGCCTGATGGCCCCAGGGGCAAGTCTGCTGGCAAAAGAAGTGGAGGAGAATTGACGCGACATTGTCATGTCAGGGGAAAGATTTGCCAAATTTGGGTCTGAATCGCTCACCTGTTGCATACATCTGCAGATAGTTTGAAAATTGGACCATATGGGAACAGGAAGCACATTCCACAGTGCCCGTTAATGCAACTATGCAGTGTGAAATGAGCTAACATGGATGTTACGTATACTGGAGAGACTTGAATTTTTCCCTTGGGGAGTTTAATCATTCTAACAAATTGCATGTTTAATTTGTAGCCGTGACCTTGGGACAGATTATGTGCTCCACTCTTTCTAATAAAGCTAATCTAGATATTGTGGGGGGGTGGTTTAGGATATCTTGACTTCTAATTTATGGATTCCTCAATTCCATGAGCCACTTCAAAGACATGGACAAAAGGGCTACAGCACATCAGGCAGCTTTGCTTTTAAGCAGAAAGATTAAATCCACTGTTCTGGTTTCATACCTTCCCCGGTAACTTTTGGAAGTTTGAAAATGTAAGTGTTGATCATTAGTGACCAGGATCATAAGGTGGGGTTAGAAATTCCTGTGTTTCAGCTGAGTTTAGATGGCCTGTAGTGCACAGTAATGTCAAGAAGCTCACCTATTCTAGTCTATATGAAGATGCAGTATTTGTGATTCCTACTTACGTGAAGGATGGTACTGAGATCAGAAGAGCTGGTAGGGGATGTTTGTACAATTGCGCCGAAAATTATTAGGAATTAAGAAATTGTTAAGGAAGACTGACTGAAGCTGTTGCAAATGGGTTGACACTGTGTAAGGTACTCCTAAACTATAGAATATCATTTGATATTTAGAATATAGTAAAAACATAAACTTTAAGACCCTTTCCCTAATCTTCCTAAACAGACCATTTCCTCTTTTCAATGAATCAGGTGATTTTGTATATTACCTTTGTTGCAGCAGTCTGAAATGACTTCAGAAATATGTGCTACCCAGTAAGATATAATTTTCCACTTTATCCCACTGACTACTGGGGAAATTGGAGACCTGGCTGCAGCTTTCTGACCCCATGGCAAATTCTTTGACCAGTTGCCTTATTGATGAGAACAGCCCCAAAATGCTGAGCAGTAACGTCTACCAGTTGTCTGGAAGAGGCCGTTTATCAGAAGGCAGTTGGCTGAGCAAACTGAGCTGAAGTCTTGCCAGTTTATGACAAACCTTGGGTGCCACAGGCATCTCAAGCGAGTTTTCAAGCTGCACGTGTTCTGCTCAGAACCTTCTTCCTAGGGAAGCTGAGGGATGGGAAAGAACCAATGTGTTCACAATAGCTTAATGTGTGTTGGCAAACTAGCATGCAGTCTCTAGCTCCTGTGTTCAAGCTGATGCTTCATTCACTAACTCCCATCTCCCCTTTGCCCTCCATGCTCCCTTTTGCAGCCACTTTTGTACAGCTTGCCAATTCCTTACAGCAGTTATGCAAATTATTTGCTTGGCATTGTATGTTGCTCCTGGTACCTGCTCTCCTTGTGAGTGCACAAGGAGAGCAGAAGTCTGACTCCATACTGACCTTGCAGTAGATTAGCTGACCTCTGTCTATGCTTGCCTTCGCTTTAACACATACCCAGTTACCTTGTCAATTACCTTCTTTGCTAGTCGCATTGTTTTTCCTAAGATGTGTAATGCAAGTGTCTCCCAGAATCCTCCCTTAAGTCCATGCTGCTTTGTGAACAGAGATCCTTCTGAAGACAGGTTAACCCTGAGCAAAGATTATCCCTGCAGCTCTAGAGCCAGGCTTACCTGTTTGAGCATGAAATATTTTTAGGCTGAGCCATATGCTCCTTAGGGATGTGGTAAAAATGCTGTTACTAGCAATTAACTGGGAAACAGGTGTCTGTAAATTTATTGCTATGATTTATCTTCCTTAATGAAAAGAAGAGGAGAAGTAAGCAGCGGAAAGATGAAATATGTATAAAGAAGAAAAGGTAAGGGAGGAAATCCTTTTTCTTCCGTATGTGAGGCATGCTATGTTTTATCTGTTTATGCTGCACTGCTGTCATCCGGAAGTTTGTATTTTGAAAGAAGAAAATACTGCCTTTACGAAGTAGAGGAGTGATTTCATTTTTGTTTGTATTTATAGTCCTGCGTAGAATGTCTCAGGTCACATTCTTTTTTCCTAGTTTACTTTTGGTTTGTCTTATTTGCCAAATTTCTTTGGACTACAAAGAAATGGATTATGGCAATTATAAGGCACATACTATTATCCTTTCAGGAGGACTCACCAGTAGCAGTGAGCAGCTGACACAGGCAGGTAGTCCTCGTAGATTGTGCTGTCAAAGGACTCGGCAAATCTGGGATTTAGTGCTTATGCTGAAACAGACTTCTCTCTGACCTTGAATAGGTCATTTAGTTTCTCTGTGCTTCAGATTCCTGCTTGTTAAACAGCAGTAATGGTGTTTTCCTCTTCACAGAGCTGTTGTGAGAATAAATGCAATTAAATAATGCCGGACGCCTGGATACTATCAAAGTGATGCCGCTAAAGAAAGTAAAGAAAATTAAACTCAGGATTAACTCTTTTCACAGTTACGTATGTTTAGATTGGGAGTTGCTTTGCTGAATTTATTAAGTTTAATGTTGAGTGGCAGAAAATCAACACTTCCCAAACTTGATTGCTCCCAAATGTGGGTAATCTGCCTTGTTTACCCCTCCTCTATTTAACTACAGATATGATGGTGTGTGTTTTGTTGCTTCAGGAGCAGGGATAAATTTGCACTGTGCAGTGGAGGAAAACCAGCCCAGGCAGAGTCAGCTGCAGGGTTTCTAAGCTGCAGTGCACAGTACTGGCAATTCACTGTGTATGTTCCAGCAGAATACAAGGCTTACCAGTCCCCCTGCCCTCTGAGTACTCTTTCCTGTTGTTTTCCCTGTTTTTTTCTGCATTAAGGCTATGGTAGCCACCTAATGGGAAAATACAGCTTGTCACAGTTGGGTGGCACTTGACCATTGCTGGCTGACAGACCATTGGTATTGATAGAATAATATACTGCTTCTGAGGAAAAGGATTCTGTAGTGGGACAAATGATTTATTTCTACTACAGAATGTTTATTTGCATAGTGTGGGAAATAATAAGATTTATTCGCAGAGTTGGAATCCCTCAGGTAGAGTATAAATATAATTACAAGAACATGTAGATGTATTTATACTATGCTGTCGGGATTTTGGCACCACAAATCTCATTTCCTTGACTGTGAAAATAAATGTTTTGAAAGAGAAATGAATCATTAATTTCTGCCCTTGACTCAAGAATAGGAAATACGTCGGTTATTGGCCGAAAAGACACTTGATCCATTGCCCTTTTACATCCCAATGCAATGAGATATCTCAAATGATATTTGCAGACCATTCTAGTCCCTGCGGAAGGGTGGAGCTAAGACTTGACAGTTTAGGATTATACATAAAAAGATAGCTCTAAAACAATACTTTATGTTCAATTAATTCTACTTATAAAAATATTGGATGTGTTTTCCAAACTGATGCTCAAAAACTGTTAAAAAGTGTGTGTGATTTTATCTTGGTTTAATACTTTTTAATTGTACAGACAGTGAAGTGGATCATGTAGCATATTTGAGCACTGTGAGATGAATGAGTGAGAAAACTTCTGGAAGGTGATGTCTGAAAAGGAAAGCTGATGCAGTATGGGCATTTGGGAAAAAAATTCATCTGCTGACACACTGACCAGTAATCTGAGTTGAAGAGCATTCTTTCTATGTGTGTGCTGGATGTAGTATGTGTTGGTTCCTTTTCTCCTTTGCTGTATAGGTAAGGCTCTGATACAAAAGAGGCCTTGAAGGTTCTGTTGGCCTTTCACAGCATTGATTCAGTCAACCACAACCTAAGGTTGTCTAATTAGTTCTGATAAAATAAGAGTTAATATGACACCAGTGTTAACAGTGAGTTGATTCATATTTGGGGGCAGACCATGTCTTTGGGAAGGCTGGGACTCACCTTGGACAAGGTCATCTCTCTTCTTTGTGCATCGTCCTCTCTGTAAATGAAACCTGCTTTACCTATGGAGGTGTAAGTTGTCTGAGAGAGGCTTTCTTTCCATAAATCATACAGATTGCTAGGTGAGGCTCTGATCCTGCTTGGGGGTTGCTCACTATAAGCAGAATACACAGCCAGCAGACAGTTTAAGTTTACCAAAGCCATTTGGTCTGACTTTCTGTATGCCTTAGCAACTGAAGTAATGTAAGGCATATGGCCTGCCTTGAGCTTTAGAAACTGTGGCTAGATTAGATGATATTTAAAAAGAAACAAACAAAACCTCAACTCCCTCAAAACCTGAAAAACCTGATACCGATTCAAGATGTGCAATGATAGAGAAGCTGCTTTAAACAGTAACTTGTTGTGATCGATTGTGCTTGCAGCTTGAGATTTGAACCTTATTTCTCATCTGCATTTATCTAGTTTAAAATCAAAGCTTGGACAGTGTTCATCCTTTTGTCTTTTAGACTGAAAAGGACTGTGCTATCAAATTAGGTTAATGGTAGCATAAAAGTTACTGTAATCGTATCTGCTTCTAACTCTTAGAAAAGCAAAATCAATTGAATTAACCCGCCTTCATCTCTTTAATGTATGTTTCTTTTCATGGCTCTGAACCTCCTCCAGTTTTTTGGCATCTTTCTTGAAGGTTTGGTGCCAATCTCCCTACAGTTTATTCCCGAGTCTTTCAGAATGCTTGCATATGTAGGATTATATAGGCAGTAGTTCATGAAAACCATCACATCGAGAATGCAAACATGAGTAATGGTTTAGCCTATGTGGGTAACTGAAAGTGGCAAAGTGGGGCAATTTAGCTGTAGGTAGTCTGAGCTGAAATACTAAATCTGTCTCTGTGTAACTTCGTTCCTGTGCCAGTTGGAAGCTAGCTGTGCTATCTTTACTGGGGAAGAGAAGTGCATACTAATCTAGTAAGGTAAAGATAGCCTTGTGAAAGGCTTTCTCTTACTATCCAGATATCTAACCTGATGTTTCGCTCTCCATACCATGTGGTTATGTCCCACTTTACAAAGCAATCTGTGAACCCAGTCTTCACCTTCTCGCTATCTTTTCCCAATCTTTCTCCTTTGCCAGCACTGTTATCAGTGATCCAGAAGGAAATAAAGTCACTATGGATAAAGTTAATTAGCATAAGAACAGTCCTTGCGGGGACTTCTCTGCAAACACGGCTGTTCAGTGGTGTTTCTACACTTTGACGTTTTAGTCCTATCAGAAAGCCTGTTTCAAATGTGGGGTTTTTTTATGTTGATTTGTTTTTCCAATCTAGCTGGGACTACCTGTGTGAGAACAGTGTGCTGGAACCTGTTGCATTGCTTTCTTTTCATGTGACTTTAATCCTGGCTTCGCTGAAGCCAGAGGGGACCGGGTAGAGTTTGCCACAACTCAGAAAATCACGGGGGGCCTGAAAGCATGCTAAAAGCAAGAGGCTGTATGTATGGGTGCAAGCATGTGAAGGGAGAGCTGGGTTTAAACCAGCTGTTTCTGTTAACTGTTTTCTGTATCTAAACCCTAACTGTTCTGGTTGATGCTGTAAAGAAACCTGCCTTTTGTTAACAAACAGTGTGCTTTTCTGTGGGGAATTCACAACCGGAGTTGGTTTCTGCAGCCTCAGAACTTGCACTGCTTCAATTCCCACCACAAGTACCCTCAAATCACAGGTTCCTCTCTCCCCAGTTTCCTCCCAGTGCTTTCTGTTCATTGTTGTATTTTGTGGGGCTGGAATTTGAGCAGACTGTTTTGGAAACGAGTGGCATATACTTGACCGTTGGCATGGATGTTCATATGATAGAAGCCTCCAATAAGAGTTCCTGAGTTCTTTGCATCTGGAGATATAAAGTCTGGGTCTTTTTACTTAAGCTATTTAATTGTGATATCTGTATTGAATGAGATATTTTCCTTACTTGACAATACTTTATCATGTATTTATTCATTAGCATTTATATTTTTTTCCTTGTTTGCAATGTGTACCATCTACCAAGTGTAAATAGAGCATTAGGAAAGCAGAAGGAAACAGCTCAGTTTTGGCTACAGCTTTTAATTTTGTTAATGTGAAGTAATTTCTGAAACGGTTTCTAACCATTTACAGCCTGAAATTAACAATGGGCTAGTGACAAATCTCCACAACTGGCTATCTGTTCAAGCCCAACTGTGTCAATAGCACTTCTGCCCTGAACTCTGGAGTAAGTCATAAAGGTAGGGAAATTGCATAGAGACATATGGGTAATGCACTCAGGAGATAAAAGTACAAATGTGTGCAGCCTGTGAGCGATGAACAGAACCAGTTTTGGAGTGAATATTTAATTCTGTGTGCGCAACAACTGTATCAAAAGTGGGCAATGATTCCCATAGTTAGAAAGCATGGGGAAACACAGGAATGGCATTACCAGCAGTGTATAGATGTCAAAAGGGTATGAGTGTCAGCATCCTGCAGAACCTTCCCGAAAGATGTACCTGGGTCTCCTAGACACACAGAACAATTGGATGAAGTTGTAGTTACAGAATTTGCTTCTTTGTAAGAGCTAGTTTGCACAGCTTGGCTGCTTATGGCATGCTCTGAAGTTTGTGGAGGCTTTTGCTTTTAAGTACAGATGGTTTGATGAACTAGATGAAGTGAGAACTGACCCGTCTCTTCCCAGTAAGTTTTGTGGCAGTTAGAAAATGTTTGATCATCATAATTAAATTGTTATATGCCTATCTGGGTATTACAACCTAGCAATAGGATTGAAACAAAATGCTTGTTTAATTTTAAGGAGTATGGTTTCTTAGTGACCAGCTCTTATTTTACGTTTATATAAACAGAAACAGAAAAATAGTTGGTTAATATCACCATTTCTTACTGACATAAAGCCACTATGGTTTGTGGTTGTTGCGTTATTATCATTATCCTGCTCAGTGAAAGTTATCAGTGAATTCTTTGTTGTTCAAAGGATCAGTTGATTAAAACAGGTGCTTAATTCTCACTGATTTCAGAAATTTCAGTGGGATCTCAACATTTGGTAAATGTTCTTCTCAATGGGAACACTTTCAGAAATCAGTTTTAAATGTACATCTGTATTTTTTGTGCATGCCGCAGTCCAAATTATCTGCTGATGTAAATGAGTGAAAATTGTTAGCTTAAACCCACTTATATTAGCAGGAAATCTGGTCTGGGATTTGCAGTGATGAGCAAATATGGGTATATGCTGGAGTTTATTCTACAAAGCTGGCCTAACATTGCTGCCCAAGGGTAGGAAAGCATAAATATCACAACAGGGGCAGAGATGCAATGTTATTTGAACATGCTTGCTCTTTCAAACAAAAGTCTCAAGAGTCAAGAGCATAAATTGAACAAATCTAGGTATTTTGATGGTGTGTACTTATTTTAGCAGGCAGATTAATCGCATAACTAATTTTGAGGCTTGAATCAAGTAGCAAATAACCACTGCTCAATACCTTGTGCATAGTCAACAGATAAGACTGGTTGCTTGTAATTTTCTTCACGTATTTCCAAGAAAATGTGCAAATAATGGGGATGGTCTGTGAATATTTCACAACACAAAGTCATACCCATGTTTACCAGAATCAGTATTTGGAGAATGCTGTTTGGCCAGCTCTAAAAATCAATTACCTGATTTGAACAAAAGTCTAGCTTTCAGGGAAGATGCACAGTGTCCATAGGGCAGGCATGTATATTTTGTGCACATTCAGAATTAGATATACTGTATAGTTTTCCAGCTCTGTTGCTCTGACTGGAATACTCTCTTTTGAGGTTGATTGCTTCAGAATACATGCCAGCAAGCATGTATTTTGGTTCTGGCTCATCTGCCCATAATCTCATTGAACTATTTCCAAAATAAAGAATAAGGATAAACAGTAGTTCAGCGATAGCCACGTAATTGTACTATCAGCTGCAAATAAAAGCAAGACTTTTGCTGGGTGTCTGTCTAGAATATCCATGTGGCCATATTGCATTAGATTTTGGCCAGTTTCCTAGAAATTCATCATGTATACATTTTAAAGCTCAGCCATCATTGGGTATATCTGATGCACGTATGGAAGAGAAATGCTTATGTCTTCAGTAGCATTTAACTTTTTACTTACACATTGTAAAATTTTATGAACCAGAGCTGTAATACAACACTGCAGCGCACAGCCCATTGGTGCTGCTGTAATCATTCAGTTGAGAGGTCTGTATGGGTATGATTCAGTAGGTAATAGACTGTATCAGTTGATCTTGACTGTTGGGATTTTACTGTTCTACCCACCTTGGTGACAGCTGCTTATTACTGTGCAGTGCTTTAGGAAAGTCAGTATAGGAAATGAGCTCTCCAGTCTTTCCCTCATTAGGCCATGTGGATCATATTTTTGGTATATAGGGGAGGTCTTCACTCATCCTTCTTTCCCCTCCCATTCCATGAAGTTCCAGTTCTCAGATTTGTGTGGTTTATGTCTTCCAGGCCAAACATGTTAGAAAGCTCATCATCTTACTTTGATTAACCCTAAAAGGATTTGTGACTATAAAGCAATATACAGTCAGTTGAGAATCTATGCCAATGGAATTTTTTCCCTTTATGCTGTTGGTTTATATATCATCTTTCGTCAGCAGGCAACAGAACTCCTGCATAGTTGAAGGAATCAACGTCAGCAGAGGATAAGAAGTTGTCTTCATCAGATTCAAGTCATTTCTCTCACATGCATATGTAACCATTTCTCTGCACCATGAAATATGTTAATGGGTGAAGAGTCTGTCGGCTCTAGGCCATCAATTTAAATCAGGCCCAATCTGGCAAAGATCAGTAGTCTTTATTTTCTGTTGTTTGTACAGGATGTGGTGTGGAACTGAGCTGGCAAGTTCAGCCTACTGCCTGCTGGAGTGTGGTGCATGCCATTGCAGTACATCAGATTTGCCTCCTGCACATGCTGTCTTAACTGAGATGAAAGATTTAAAGTCTGATCCCACTTGAAGGATGACTTCTGTCAGTGGACTTTAAAGCATATACAAGAGTATGTGTGCAATCTGAGTAATCCTTTGAGTCATATCTAGAGGGTGGTTCTGTCCTGATAATAAAGAGTGCTGATGTTGATGTAATCATTACTGGTTTCTGTCGAAAACACAGGCAACTAGAGTGGGATATTATACCATCCTCAAGGCTCTGCTTAACTGAGAATAAATATAAAGCTTTTGTCTTCGTTAATAACATGCTACCCTTGAAACAAGACATTACTTAAGAATGTTTGAAAGGTTTCCTTTGCTGTAGATATGTCTTCAATTAAAAATAATTTAAAATTTCTTGCTAGAAAACTAGGAAGTTGAAACAAATTATTGAACTTCTCAGAAGTTCCTACCCACATCGAACTAACCTAGACTTGTCTTTATATGCAGAAGGGGTAAGCCAAAGCTAACAAACATCCTGCAGCCTTGTTTTCATTCCAGAGACTGGTCTTCCATGTCATGTTTGATGTGCTGCCAGTACTACAAGAAGCAGATTTAGCAATCAATCTCAATGAAATGCGAGTAAGTGGGCAGACTCCACTAAGCAAAGTATTTGCAGTACCTATTAAGCAGGATGGAAGTATATGAATACATGAACAGAAGGTGCTGCATATTGTTGGTTTTAGAATATTTGGTCTAATTGCCTTTATTATTGAAATGGGATGGTTTCTATATATGAATGCTCACTTCTGTCTTTCTCCCAGTAGTAAATGCAGTCTGATTTTTAGTTGCACACAAACACTGCGAAATCATATGGTGATATAACTGTGTAGGTGTAAAAGGTAGTAAAGGAGGAGGAAACTTGCCCTGTGGTGTTTTGGGTGTTTGGTTTTATTTTTTACATCTTTGCAGATATACCAAGTAACTGGAGAGAGTGTGGTAGTGGCTGGGGGAACATGCAAGGTTCCAATTACCCCACATTTTACTATGACTTAGTAAGTAAATACATTAAATAGCTCTTCAAGACCAAATTTGCTGGTGCCTTACAGCTGTTAATACTTTTTGTGGTGATGTAATGTGGGCATAAATCTAGTGCCTGCACCTTTCAGAGGGACTACTATATCTGGCTTCTGGCCTGAAACTTATTTGGAGTCTTCAAGCTAAAGGCTACAGAGGTCTATAAGCTTACAATTCCTTGTGTCCTGAGGGAGATCTGTAGGCATAATATGCTGTCTCACAGGTGCACAACGTCCTCAGGTTAGATGCTCTGCTGCCCATGGCTTTGTAACAAGCATGGCAAGTAGGAGAGCAGCACACTTAAAACACTTTCAAGAGCAGTGTGTGTTTTGTAGGTGTCTGGCAGTGGCTGGAGCCCCAGTTCTCTGCAGCTGCCAGCCAGATAAGGTGTCATCTGTAGCAAATCGCACAGCAGGGTGACAGTAGTCAGAGACAATTGGCTGCTTGATATCTGTTTTGGTCGGAGGTACTGTTCTATGAAAGGAAAAGAAATTTTTCTCCCTTTCTCTATTTGAAGTTAGTGGAAAATGGATGTTAGATGTTGGCTCTACTTTTCTGTCAGTTTTCCATAAGATGCACTGCTTTTACCTTCAGTTAAATTCCTAAAAATGCTTCCTGTCAGTGTGACTGTATTTATTGAAGATCATTATATTAGGACACATCAGCCGCTCTACTTTTAGCCTCTTCATTCCTGTGCTGCTGACTTTCTTCTAGTTCCGAATAGTGCTGTACTCATGGCTCCACCTTCTCATTAGCCTCCTTTAATTCCGCCTGGACTAATCATCTGCTAACTGCTATTTCCTGTTCAAGCCAGCTGCAGGCTGTTGCACAAATACACTGCTTTTAGGCACTTAGATGGTGAGCCATGACTCTACAGATGTTTGGCCAGAAAGAGTTCATGCTGTGGACTTGCAGTACTTATATTGT